>JAOEGS010014912.1:0-12289 GCA_025447755.1 Corythornis vintsioides | reverse complement strand
ATAAATAACAGAAGCTATATAATGCTTCTGTTCCTGTGACTGTGATGTGAAAATAGCAAGGGCTGCATGAGCCAAGCAATAATAGCTTTCCTCTTGCACGGTATTTTTCTTCAGCACGCCTGAAAGCATTTTATAAAGGAAGCCAATACATCTTTGTATGAAAAATGATTGAACCAGAGCAGAAAGAGACCCTAAGAATTAGCCCCAGTCCTTTAGCAAGACTGTGACAGAGTGAAAAAATAGAGCTGAGTTTCCCAGGGTGTCTTGCTTAGTGCTTTGACTGTTGCAATAACGCTGCCCTCTCTCTCCAGAATGCACCTGGAAGCCTCAGGCTGCAGTACAGCCCTCAGCAAGAATAAGGGCTGACAAAGTTAATTTTTCCCTTGTAAGATCTAAAAGATGAGGCAGAGGTCTCTACAGCAGGTATGATGAGCTTCAGACTAGAAAACATAGTGAGAAAGTGTGAAGCAGGATTTCTGTGTGTACTCCATCCTCACAGACGCTGTTGTGATTGCAGGGACCTGAAGAGGCCTAACTAAATCTGCTGTGCTGACAGGGGATCTAGATGTAATGACCATTAAACCTACATGGTATTTTTAAGCCTGACTGGTCATATGGTAGAGAGCCAGCAAGCATAAAAGTGCACCTCTCATGGTCCTTAGATCTCCACATCCCCACATTTGGTGACATATTGCCGCCTCAGAATGCTTGACCAGACTGTAGAAGGCTTCAAGCTGAGAGGGCAAGTCAGGGTTCCAGAAGATGCCTGTGTCCTGCTTTGTGCTTGCCTGCCTGACACAACGTGGAAACTACATAAGGACCTTGTGAAGAGCCTCAGGAAAGCAAATGTTGAAAGGCAAGTGGAAAACATTAATAAAAAAAGCGTGATTTGTGTTAAAGTCATGGAGACAGAACTGCTGACATCCCCTGGCAGTGGTGAGAATGTAACACTACCCTGTGGTTGTGAATAATGAAAAAGCAGCTTGATAGCATCAGAATTGGGACTGGTTTGGAATTAACATGAAAATTAAGAGCTGTAAAACTTTCAAATAATAGGAATATGAGGAATAATAGGGGGAGAATTAAAAAACAAAACAAAACAAAAAAACCAATTGGCTAAGAATTGTGAGAAGATCCCAGATGAACCGTGAATATCCCAGATGAACTGTTCCAGTCAGTGCTTCTATGGGTAAGCATCTGCCTCTTGCAGTCAGCACATGTGAGCACAGTTTCCCCACACCCAGTCTGCATCTGACCTTATAATGTGAATACTCTGATAATAAAGCAAGCAGGACTGCTTACATAAAGCCTGGAATGAATCTTATGGAACTGACAAAGATAAATCTTACCCAGTAAAATGTGTGGCCTGTTCGGTCACTCTACTCAAGAAAATCAAAATGATGTTCCAGTCCTAGAAAGAGCTCTGACTTTAAAACTGTGAAATGGAAAAATAAAAGAACTATGAATAATATCAAAGACAAAAATGAAAAGGTCACACTTGAAGTCAAAGAGAAGATGAAGGGTCACTTAACTAATAGCAAACCAGCTTACTATGAGGTAGAATAATAATCCCAGAAGCTTCAGGATTCAGGTAACTGACCTGTTCCTTAACCTAAAGCTAAAAGGCAGGTCTCTTGAGGAGAGTGATAGTAATATTTGAATAACTGCAGTGGTAATATCAGAAGAAGGTTGAAAATAACAAAGAATTAATTAGGTCAGGATTCAGAATCTGTGATCTCAGAAATAGTTGAGCAGCAGCTGTAGGAGGATGATACATACAGGATTAATGTTGCAAGGCTCAGTGCACATGCATGTAATACAAAGAGTCTGTATCCTTTGTCTCTGACACAGCAGTTACCTCTGTCTGCTGTTACCTCTGTCCTCTTCCCTGCATCACAGTGGGCCTAAGGCAACAGGAGTGAACTGGGGCATGATGTGGGGTTGTGTGATGCAAATCAAGGCGAGGGTGACACGGAGAACATCTATTGTAAGTGAAAGTGTGCATGGTTGAAAGAGCACAGATCTTCAACCAAGGGGAAAAAATATTTCTTTAAACTTTAGACAACTGGGAGAGAAATCATTGATTCAATCAGAATGGCACTGTACCAGAACACTTTTATAGGCTTTTTCCAGAGCAGAGTCACATATGGAAACAATTTTGGCTAACATGTTGTAAAATACATTCCAGGGAGTAATCCCATTCTGGCAGAGATTGAACTAGACAGTTTAATAATACTTCAATCCCTAATTTCTCTCTGCCTACGATTCTTTAAAATAAAACCACATAATTTTATGTTCTCTATAGCTTTAGAGTCATCCAATGCCTTCTGATTTACAGCTTGACCTGTGGTTAGCAAACTCCAGATTGTTTGAGGAAGAAAGCCATCCTAATCATAACAGCAGGTTTCAGATATGAGACCCTCTGTTTATTTTAGTTAGTTTGTTAGCTATTCTGTCTGTGGAATGAAATATAGTGATAACAAATATCTTCTGTGTCCAGTCTCCTCTAGGGCCTTTATTAAATCCTCGTATTAAGAAAGAGCAGAGCAGTAAAAGCGACATAAAATTATGAGGCAAGATACACAGGGATGAGATGGAAAAGCTTTGGATGAGGCCAACCTCATTTCTTAAGTGTGAGCATTAATAAGGGGTGGTGTCATATCAGATTGGCTGTACATTCTGTGTAGCTACCAAGTATTTGACACTGCACAGACTGTGATGGTCAATGTGTAACTTTTAGAGGTCTGAAATGGTTCACATGATGTGGATCCAGGAAAAAATCTGTTCCTTAGAGCACCTCTGAGTTTCTCATCTATAATCAGAAACTGATGGCAAGCTAAATCTTTGACAAATGGTCTGATAGCTAAGCCCTGGCTTGGGAGTAGCTATCATGGAAGAGAAAGACGTTTGATCTCTTCTCTCTTATCTGTAGACATTTAAATCTTAAAATGTGAAGAATCACTTTCTGAAAGTACTGCATTCTCTGTTCTAATCTTACAAAACGGAGAGACATGGCACTGCCAGAGGCCAGTTTATCCCACATGTCTGCCATAAAAGGAACAACTTCATTGATTGAGAGCAAAACTTATCCAGATGATGTTTGATAGGATGAATTTTAACCAACAACTGGAACACTTCCAAATTTTTCCTTAAGAAGGCTGAAGGCTGTAGCAAAGTTGTGCTAAGCTCCAAGGCTTCAACAGCCAGCATTCTTACTGGTGCAAACATGAGGAAAATCATAAAACTGCTAGAAACACTTATAAAAACCTTTGAAGAATACTTTGATCTGTGCAAGAATACCATTTGGGAAAACTGCATTTCAACAAGAAGCTGACAGGTGAGACTGTTGACTGTTTTGCTAATGAACAGCACAATCAAAGGAATTAATGTGAAATGTTAATAGGTGAACTAATTAGAAATGGAGATCTATGTGATTGTAAGTGTGTCATACCAAAAGTACCAAGAGAAATGTTCCCCCTCCTCATCTGTATTCATCATTGCACTGAATGCTACACTTCCCAAATGGTAGCATTAGTAAGCAAAGAAGGACCTGAATTGCATTGAAATAAAAATTCATACTCAGATTATTCAACAGATGGAGAGGGTGGAGAAGGGGAGAAGAAGGAAGAATAAGAAATTAAAGAAGGTATTTGTTTGTAATAATTCTGAACGTGATGTAATTTTCTATTTTTAGTGGGGATTTAAATAGTATGGGGACTGATTATGAATCAGTAAATCATACCTGATTATAAATCATTTTTTGTACCAGATGTAATCTCAGGTTTTGGAAGAGCTCTTGTGGTTTTGGATCAATTTGAGTTAAAATTTGTTATAAAGGACTAAATGTATAGTCAAGAAAGCAAGCCAACTTATCCAGCCACTTATCAGCATTGATTGAAATCTCAGTATAGGCAATACTGGGACTGAGGTTTGCCAAATAGAGATTGCATGTCAACTCCTGATGCCAGAAGTGTATTTACAGTAACTTGTCTGATACAATCAAAAATGGGAGTAGGGGTTTTGCATTAAAATGGGTTTTAAAAATTTTCTAGATCTGTGTTTATTGCTAAATTTATCCCAGGAATAAGTTTATGACAATCTCAACCCCAGTCCTACTAGAGAAACCATAGGCTAACCTAAGATGAGGGAGATCTGACTCAGTAGGGGCTTAATGGAAAAAATAAAAGCTTCATGGGCTTATCTTTGATATTCCAGTCTGGAACATTCAGAGAAGTGCCTAAGCAGCTGATTTAGAGATGGAAAATCTTGGTGTACATGCATTTACCTTCAGCTGGACTGATATGTGATTGCCACATGGAAAACTGTTGGCTCCAGAGGCCTTCAGTGGCTGATTGCTGAACTATTCTTATAAATGTCTCAGGCCAGGATCAGCAGTATTTGTTGAAAGAATACTACTTTATATGTGTGACATTCATGTTATGTGGCAATGGTGAAGAGGGTCTGTGATTTGTATTTCCCTTTTCCAGAATAACAGATCAGAATTTGCAGGCACATCTCAGAATCCAGTACAAGTTCAGTGATGAGGTGGCAAATGAAAAAAGCAATTGATTTGTACTTGCAAATTATTTCTTTATCTTGAACACAATGCAGTGGTCCAACTGTGCTGTAGACTTGACCTTGTTCAAGGTAATTTGATATTGATCAGCCTTCAGCTGTAATGCCACAGCAATCACATTGATCAAATGTAATGCTACACAGATGTGGTTTTTTCAGGCTTATTATTTCTGTGAGAAATCATCACATCACAGAGAAACAAAGTGGACTGGCAAAAGCATATTTATCAAGCTTAGTTTCTTTTTCTCCCTTCTGATGTATTTGTACTGAGTTTTATTTTTAACTTTTGAAAATATGTGGTTATTTCAGGCATTCTGTGAGCATTGTTTTTTTCCTTTTCAGTCCTCTTAAAGGCATGAGTAATATAAACAAAGAACCCAAAACAGACATTTCAGAGATACAATACCCAAATTGTTTCTTTTGAATTAAATTATTTACTCTAACCCATCTCGGAAATTAAGTAAATTTCCAAAATCCCATGGAAAGTTTTCTCGTTTAATTTAAAGAGTGTTTAGACCCTGCCAAAATTCATATTTATAAATGAGACACATTCATCTGTCTTCTCCCTCCCTCCCTACATTACAGTGCTTCCAACTGTCTCCATTTCCAGTGTACCAATGTGACTTCTCTGTGGCTTCTCAACTCTTTGACCACAAAAGCTGATATAAATTTGCATGCCTAATACTATTGCTTCTGCACTGACAGTAAGATTGATTCAAGGTCTGTTGACTTCTAGAAATGTATTGGGTTTTTTTGATGGCTACAGTTTGTGTTCCATTTCTACAACCAGACACATTTTGAAATGTTTTTTACTCGTTGAAAAGGTGTGTCTTACCTACACTGTCTTTTTCTATATCTTCAACACCTTAAGACTTACTTTTTGTGAAGAGCAAAAAGAGTTCAGTTCTGTTTTTAACTCAGAAATAGTTATTCTCAAGAGTCATGAAATTGAAACTTGGGTAGTGATTTACCTTGCTGCTAATATGAATTCAGAATTATATGCTTCATTCTCACGTTCAGTGTATAAGTAGAGGTAATCAGTGTGATTACTTAAAATAGTCCATTTTCAGTGGGAATTGCAGCAGCATTCAAAAGGCCAAAATAATCTCAGCCAAATAATCACCATGGCCTTTTTTAGACAATGGCATTAAATATTCACAGATTAGTTCTGACTAACAAAGTCTTAGGCAAGGTTCTTATATGAAGAATATAAAATCATTAATTAATAGATTCAAGTACAAACTCATTACCTTAAGACTACATAGCAGAAGCATGAAAAAAAATTTACCTTTTTTTTCCCCTTAGGACAACTTCATAATTACAAACACAGCTTTGGAAGCTACTCTTAAGAAGCACTTCTTTCCAAAGAACTAATTAAGAATGTTCTGGGGTGTTTTGTGTGCACCCAAGTGAGCAGTACTATCAGGGTAGAAGCAACTAAATAATTTTTAAGTCCCAATCACAGTCTGTTCAAGTGACTAAGTTCAGTTTCAATACAGTGGTTCAAACTCAGGTTGGACACAGTTTATTCAGTATCATTTTAGAAGATAATAAAAATACAAACAGCTCATGAGAATAAGTCATATCACGTAAAGGAGGAATTCAGATGTTCTTTTTAAATTAAAAGCACTGAGTTAGAAAAACAGAAGCCATGACAAATTCAGGGAAATGTTCAATAAAAGATTTAGAAACAATGGTATTAGTAATATTCTCATCCACTATTCAAGAGCAAGGACTTCAAGACTTTTTTTTTTTTCTTTTTTTTTTTTTTGCTGCATTTACACTTGCTGCAGCATCATATCTATTGTTATTAAATATCCATGTAACTATCTAAACAAGTCCCATTGGTTATGTTGGTACTTCATTTTGTCATGATACGTTACCATCTGACAAGAATTGATTGATACCAGTGAAGTGACCTCGGCAGTAATCTCTGCTGAAATATTATTCTCTTCAGGAGCTGAAAACACCCATGCAAACATTTCTGCTGAGAATAATTCTTTTCATTTTATCATGTGAGCAGTAATATTAACAGTAAAGTGGATCTAGCCTGAAGCATATAAAATTTTACAGCAGCCTTTTGCATTGTAGTATTGAGTCCAACTGCCATTGTGGTTGGGCAAATACAACAGTGCAACTATCAGCCCTTTGTGAATGGGGTAAGAATCAGCTAAGATGTTGTAGTTGGGAAAACACCTCTAGCTGAACTGCCAGAATTTACTGTGTGTATATGTTTATTATGCACTATAAAGAGATAGAAATTGATGCACTCAGTTTCTCCAGAGAATGTGTCAAAAACCTGTGTAGGAAATTCTACCATGAGTAGATATATTGGTTTACTTTTGCCTAATATAGTTATGTTTATTTATTCATTCTTGTTTTATTATCTAAGTGCATGACATCCAGAGATGGAGTTGCTGCTTCTTGGAAAACACCACTGAGATTAAACAGTTTTCCTAGTGGAAAAATGAATGAAGTCCCATTATCTGGAATTCATAATCCACAATTCTATTTTGCTTTCAGTATTTCTAAACCTTTTTTTTTTTTTTCTTCCTGTTGGTAAATAAAACATTTGGAGTTGCTGGAAGGGCTAGTATGCTCCCATGCACTTTTTATGGCTTAATCATTAGAAAGGAACTGCTTCATGACCTCTGTTACTTGATGCAAGTCTATTGGTTTTTCACAGTCCATCTTGATTACAGGAACTAGAACTATCTTCCTGGCAAGCCAGCTAACACACTTTTGCCATCTAGAAGCTTTAGAAAATAGCATTTCTGAATCAGGCTCTTCACATTCAAGCAAAGAATGTGGTTGTTTTTCTGAGATGAGCCATTGCTGAACAGTGTTGTTGCTGATGAGATTCCTGCCTTGCTCCTTGTCCCTTGGTCTGTTCCTCAGTGTGTGAGTCTGTGTCTGTATTCTCTTCTGGACTGATTTACTAGTTGAAACTGAAGTCTCACAGATAGTCGTGCAAGTCGTTGCTACAAATTTTATGAAGACATATAGCCAGGTAGAAGAGGGAGATGCAATGCACCTTCTCAAAGGTACACTATGCTTTAGGATAGCTAAAGGCAATTTTTTAAAGGCAAATTCTCTCTTCTATGCAATGGAAAGTAACCAGGCACATTGTCATTCACATCTGACCCAAATAAATCCTCCAAATTCACTCCCCACACAGGTCTTCCATAATCACAGCTACTCTTGGCTGTAACTCTGCTGAAGGGCTCTCTGCTCAGGCTCGATTGCCTTTTACATTTGCAGCTCTTTTATTAGTTGCTGATGGTTCATCTGGAAATGTAAATACTGTGACAAAGAGCAGGTAAGGAGACAAAATGGTCAGTGACAAGGTAGAGAAATACAGATAAAGAATTAGATATGCAGAAATATTGCAGAAAATAAGCACCTACTTCTTGTGGAATACACCGTTATATTTTTCTTTACCTTTAGAATTTGTGTAATTTTTCTCCTAAATAAGAGTGATGTGATATCCTCTTACCTTCAGTGAGGTTAATTTGTGGTAGTTTGTAATGACAGAAATCAAATGCAAATAAAGTATTAACTAAGTAGTAGAAATGTGGATTCAGTTCTGGAAATGAAAAAAATCATTAAAAACCTACCACAAAAACCTAACTCCTAACTAGAAAAAAAACAAACTATGCTTGCTTTTATAGATAATAGCAGAAAACTACAGGAGAGAAAATTTAATGTGGAAATAACAAGCAGTATAAAAAAGGAAATATTCCTGGTTTAGGAAGTGGTCCTTTTATTTAATCCATGAATGGAAAACCACTTTATATTAATTTTTCATTGGAACATTACTATAATTATTTTGAAACTACTTGGTTTAGGAGGTATTGCATCCATGGTTTAGATTACTAAATGATAGAAAGTGTAGTCAAGTGGTTCAGCTAGTAACACACTTAGTAGAATGAGAAATATTTGTGTAGACTCCAATTTATGGTTGTTTATTTTATTATTTCACCCTCAGGAAAGAACTTAAATGTTTAATTCTGCTGCTTTCCTCATATTTTACTAAGCACACAATAAAGCATAAGGCAGCTTTGCCTGGTTTATACTAGCATTTTTAATTAAATGGTTTTTTCATTGCAAACTGAAATTTAAAACCAGAAATCAGTAGCAGGAGATTTTAGCTGCACTACATTTGGAGACAGAAGTTTCTTCAGAAGCTCTTGGGTTTGCTGGAGGAGGATCGTGCTTCTCTTTTTAATCTAAGGTCTATTTTAATTAGTTGAGTTTTTCTACCTGACTTTGTGTTGCAGTCACTTAGCTAAGCCCTTCCAGAAAATAATGAATTATCTCCACAAAACTGTTGTTGGGGAGATGGTTTGTTTGCATTTTATAGGCTGGGACAAGGCAGATCAGAAACAGTAAATATCTTTGTGGCTCTGGTGCTGTGTTCAGTGGTGTATGGATGACACCTCCTGTATCCTAGCCAAATGTCTGTGCCACAGAGCTGTGCTATCAGGACATCAGAATATAAGAGAGAATAGAAGGGACATAAGTCAATGAAAATTGAAACTCAATGGACCAAATTGGTTTTGGAATGGCTTTGTATTGTGTTGTGTTTTGCAAACTGTAATGGAGTCTGCTACAGAGCCCAGTTTATCAGTTTTAATGGCAGGGTTGGGACCTTTTCTCCCCATCACAGGCTATGGACCGATGAGACCTTTGTGGAACCTTTGTTATCCTTTTCACTCTCTGTCCTGGTTTTCAAAAGCCAAACCAGACTTCTGTTGAATAGAAGAATAAGACAGTAGCAGAGTATCTGAATATGATGATTCTTTGGGCACCCAAGAGTTCCTGAAAAAGGTTTGTTTTGGTTTGTTGGTTTTTTTTAGAATATGAACTTGAAAATACATCTGCAGAGTGGGAGCGTGTCGAGGACACACTGCACAGGCAGATCCTTATGCCTACAGTCATTACATTTACTTTCATTGGATTGAATACGAAGTGGCCATACATTAAAAAGCTAGATTGAATTTTGAATCTGGCTTGAAGTTACTTGTCATATCCATTGTTTAGAATGTATGGAATATAGACATTGTTGAATGAAATCATTGTCGTTCATTTAACTTGGAACTCTTCTATGCTTGCTTTATTAGAACCATAACTGTAAAAATTCAAACTAGGTGAAATCACACAGGCAAACAAAGCTTAAGCCAGAGACAATAATTTAGAAGCAATATACTTCTTCATTAGTATTTTAGGACCTGTAATTGGAAATAGTGAGTCATTCACCAGAAACATGAGCCTAATTCTTACCACATTCCTAATGCAGTTGTACAGACTCACCGGTTCAGCTGAGTTTCAGATAAGTACCTAAGGCACTACTTTGGCTTTTTACTATTTTATTCAATCTTACATGAGCTGAGAGCTGATTTGAGACTGGACTGAGCATGACCCTTACCCTCCAGACAAATACCTAAATTTACAAAAAGCTTCCTTCGCTGTGAACTCTGTAGTTCTACCACCCATTAATGTAAAATGTTTGCATCATTATTTCTAGATGAATTACTAACTTGTTTAAAAGTAATAGAGGGGAAAAAAAAGAACCAAAGAAAAAGCTTAAGAAATTTCATCAGAAAAGCAATAACCTGGATCCCTCTAGAGGCCATTTGTGTAATATTTGGTAGCTAAAAAGAATTGAGCTTGTCTCCTGATTCTCTGTCTACAAATAAAGGAAGCTTATCTATCTCATGTTGTTATTTTTTATCTTGCCAGCATGCTTCTGTTGAGTGGTGAAAGCTGCATAATTATTGTATTTCTCTCCCTTAAACCAGTTCATGCTTAGAATTGAGTCATGCAGCAGGAGTTTTTGTATGCATTAGATCAGAGCCTTAATTCCTGTACGTGTGTTTCCTTGAAGATTGTTTATAGAAATGTAGTCGTTTATGTCAAACACTAATCAAGGAATCAGAAAGATAGGTTTCCATTTGTAATATTATTGCAAATAATTAAACAGGTCAGACAAAAGGAATACCATTATTTTCCTGTCTGTATGCATTTTAAGCAAATGCCTGTGTGGGCCTGATTCTGATCTCAAGTAAGTATTTGTGAAAAGTCAAAACTTAAATACCTGTGAAAAACAAGACAGGCCATCATGATGTGGAAAACTTTGTGCAATTAGCCAAAATAGTTTGACTGCAAAGGAGTAGTGCTAAACACAGCAAGGGGGAGAGAAGAGCTTTCTAAACTCTGCACACTGCTTCTGGGATAAAACCCATCAAAGTTCAAATTTAAAAGAGCACCTAAGTTATGATTAAATTCATGGCTGTTGAACACTGTCTGTGATAAATTTTCCACATTAAATGCTTCCTGAGCCTGAGAGCACTGCTATTCCAGTGGCTCGTTCAGGACAGTCTGCTTACTGGGCTGTATGTATTGACTTAAAGGGTAGAGCTGGAGCTGGTTTATCAGCATGTCTGTGACAAGCAGACTGTGAATACAGCGTATAAAGTACTGGCCGTGTGGCACAATCTGTCCTTCACTGATTGAAAAACCTTGCCACAGAAAAAAGCCAAATGAATTTAGACAGGTAATTGATAAATTCAGAATGTTTTCTTAGTAATTCTTCATTGAATTAACTTTGCTGCCAGTTATGTATGTACTTGTGTAATTTGAGTTGATGGTATGTAAATAGATTATTATTAATGTCCTTTGCAATATTTTTGGTTCATCTCTGGTCCTTATTCTGTTCCTTCTGAATATTTATCCTTCTTATCTCCTTCCTAGCAAAGCTTTAGAGTCCTCTGTCACTGTCTTATTTCACAGCAACCTCCTAGGTATATGAAAATAAATTTTAATTTCTTAATGATATGAATGGGAGGAGTGGAATACTTTTATACTTATTTTTGGCATAGAGCAAAATAGGGTTTGATCATTCATTACATGCAAAGTATTCTGTTGTACACCATAAAATGTAATTTCATCCACATGAGCAAACACTGATGAGGTACTTTGGAATTGTTGGGTAATATTACTGGTCATATCCAACTTTGTTGTAAAGGTGAAAAAATAGTGTTATAATGAAAGATAAAGATGTGGGGTAATAGTCATAAAGGCAATTTACAAAACAATTTGCAAAGAGCAGCATCATGCTGCATTGGAAGAAAGATCTGTGCATGTATTGTGCACAATATACAATATGCCAAAATGTAGGCAGACTGTGCATCAACTGGACTAATTTTCTGACCACAAAATGTCAATATACCAAATTAACATAACCTTGGGTTGACAGAGAGTACTGGTGGTGTAAAAATCTCAGTGTTAGTTATGTACTGGAGCTGGTGGTGGAGGAAAGACTCCAGTGGGCTTGGTGTGGTTCTTCACTCTGCATCACCACGTGGCCCAAGCGCCACTTTACATTTCATCCATATGCTTGTTCATGGTAGAAGTTTCATTTCAAGCAAGGAACTGCATTTGAAGGGATGAGAGCTGTTATTGGGCACTTTTAATCTGTGTCATTCTTTTCTGTGGGGTTGATCGACTGGGTAATTGATTTGTCACTGGTTACTTTTTAGCTCAGTAATTAAATGGGAGGCAATAGCATCTGCCAGACTGCAGCTGCCAGAAAGTGGAGCTCTTTGCTAGCCTAGGGATGTGTGTCCTCACCAGGAGCCTTTTTTTTTTTTTTTTTTTTTTTTTTTTTTTTTTTTTTTTTTTTTTTTTTTTTTTTTTTTTTTTTTTTTTTTTT
>JAOEGS010014911.1:26925-54135 GCA_025447755.1 Corythornis vintsioides | reverse complement strand
GGGTGCAAGTTGGAGCACAAGAGGTTTAGGGTAAACACAAGGAAAAACTTTTTCACAGTGAGGATGACAGAGCTCTGGAAGGGGCTGCCCAGGGAGGTTGTGGAGTCTCCTTCTCTGGAGACATTCCAGAACTTCCTGGATCTATTCCTGGGTGACTTGGTCTAGATGATCCTGTTCTGGCAGGAGGGGTGGACTAGATGATCTTCTAGGTCCCTTCCAACCCCTAACATTCTGTGGTTCTGTGAAATCTTGGAAATTTCACAAGATTTATAGCATTCTGTTTCCATAATGAAATCAAATCTTTCTATACCATCAGCATCCAAGATGGGAATTCTATAATGCTCGACATTTCATAAAGAAACTTTTATTGATGTTGGTGGGAGGAACTACTCATGTTAAAAGCTCATATATTAATCTAAAACTTAAGAGCACCCTAAGAAGGAAAACTCCAGTGATGCTATGACAGAAAGGAAGGGGTTATACCCCAGCTATCCTAGGCTGCAGATTATAGATTTGTCTCTGTTTTAATTACACACTCCATCTCCGTGCATTAGCATGGAGCCTTAGAAAACCTGACTCATCATTTCTAACAAGCCCGGCGACCTGAGGCATACGCACACATGTTCGCATGCGCGCTCCAAAGGCTCCCAACTTTCCCTAAAGCAAACACCGAATCTTGTTCCGCCTGGCAGCAGCCCCTCCTCAGCACCCTCCACAGCCAGCCCGGATACATTCGGCCGGCCGGTCGGCAGCAACCGGCACCGTCACCACGATTAACGGATCCGCGGCTCTGGGGAGGGGATATCCCGGGAGGACGGCCTCGGGCTGGGGCTGGGCCCCGGGCCAGCTGCCAGGAAAGGCGGTAAGCTGAGGCCCGCATCCCACCCGCATCTGTGACCCCTCGCCCTGCCTTGTTCCGTGCCTCGAAACCTGGGCCCCTCAGCAACCATCCCGGAGGGGATCGCCCCCGAGCAGTGCAGGGGTGGGAACCGGCCGGGGCGGCTGTGGGAGGAGCCCGAGCCCAGGAGCCTAGTCTCGGCCCCCTCGCGCCCTCCCTCACAGCCCGCGCCGGGGGCGGGGTCTCCCGCCCTGCCATTGCATAGAGCCCGGTGACTCGCCTATCGGCCGGGAGATGACACGCGCCGAGGCGCCAGCCCCGCCTCTCTCCCGAACGCTGCCCAGAGACGCGGCCGGCCCCGCCCCTCCGCTGCGCTGGCCACGCCCCTTTGTCCGCCCCCGCTCGCAGGCTGCCTGGAGATGGGAGCCGGAGAACGCTCCGCGCATTGGTCGGCGGCAGGCGGCCTCCGCGATTGGTCGGGAGCGGCGGCGGCGGGCGGGGCGGCCGGCGCGGATTGGCAGAGCGCGCAGGGGTGTGCGCGGGGGGCAGCGGCCCGGAGCGGGGTGCTGGGGCCGCGGCTGGAGGATGGGGGCGGCCGGCGGCGCGGGCTGCTGAGCGGCGCGGAGCCACCCTGCCGCCTCCCCCCCTTCCCCACCCGGCCAGCGCCGCGCGTCCCCGCCAGCATGAATCGGCTCGGCTCCGGCCCTGTCAGCAGCGCCACCGCTGCCTCCGCCGCCGGCCAGTACCGGGTGTGCGGCAATTGCCGGAAGGTGCCAAGACAGGTACCGGGTTTGGGGGTACCCCCCTGTGAGTCGGGGGGAGCTCCATGGGCTGCGGGAGGCGGCGAGGTAGGGGCTTGTAGGAGGGACTGGGGGAGCAGGACGATGGGGCAAGAATCTGGAGGGAGAGGGCAGTGGCCTGAGGACAAATGGTCCGTACGGAAGCAGTGGGGTGGGGGAATGGAGGATGGACAGTGGGGGGCTCAGAAGTAGGGGCGTAGGTGTTATCTGACGCCTGGGACGGTGTGTGGGGGGGTGTATGGGGTCTGCCAGGAGGTGAGTGCCTGGGGAGCGCGGGGCAGGGGGGCAGCGGAGGGGTGCGGTGGGTTGGGACACGGCCCAGGTGTGCCGGGGGCTGCAGTGTGGTTCCGTGTCCCGCACCCCCATCGTCTCTCTCCGCCCGGGACGATTGTCACTTGCCCTATCCTTGACTGTCCCCCGCCCCGAGGGTTTGGGGGTTGCCTGGCCTCCCCCCACAGCATGGGGGCGGGGGGGAGGATTGACTTGGGGCCCAGTCGCCCTTGGGAAGTTTCTAAACGTATTTCACCGGCAAGATTAATCACCGCGATCTCCGTCGAGTTGTGCGAGAAGCATCCGAAATCAGAGCTTAAAAAATACATATAAGTCACTGAAACACCCCCGGCGCCCCCGCCCCCCCAGTCCGCTAACCCACATCCCTGCGCTCCTTAGCCGCTCCCTTGCGCGGACCCGCTGAGCTTCACCTCCTCCCGACATCTGCCTAACGCCGAGCGTTCTTTAGTTGACGTGCCTTTTTTGTTTGTCCAGTGCAAATGAATTAAAATTGCTGAGCTGTGCGAATGCGCCGAGTCCGAGCGCCTAAGATGAATGCGATCCGGTTTTGTTGTTTTTTTGGGGGGGAGGGTGTTATTTTAATTCAATCTCTCTCGATACGTTTTGCACCAGGTTGGTTCTTGCGAATGCTAAGAAAGCCTGTAAGTCAAGGAGCTCAAATATTTGCGCTCTTTGTCCAAAAACTGTTTTTCTTCCTCTGTGGGTCAGGCCAAGTGCCAATCAAAGTTGTTTTTCAAGCCTCTCTTCCCTGCAGTAGGACTGCTTTTTTTCTTCTTTTTTTTTTTTTTTAAGGGCTTGGTTTTTGAAAGGAGGTGCGTATTAAGGGGAGGGGGTAAGAGAAATGTTAAACATCAGTCAGAGGGAGAAGGAAATCTTTAAAAATCATGTATCTCGAATATTTTAATGGAAACAAAATCTTATTAAATGTGCATGCTTGGTATGTGCAGTTATTTTTTCCATAAACTCTTGGATCATATTACAGTTGATACTTGGTGTTCAGCTCTTAGCTCAGCTTGCGAGAAATGTAATGGATCAGAGAAGCACACATCAGCAGAGTATGATTTTTAACCATTTCGTTGCAGGATCGAATCCCTTCTTGGCTTTTACTTGCTGCTCTTACTGCTTTAAGAAAAACAAGTACTTAAAAGAGAGAAAGTTCTGCGCGGTTAAAGCCTGAAACAGCTTCAGACTTGACATATGTCTAAGGACATGCAAATTAACCAGTGCCAAATACCTCTGTGGAGAAAGCAGGGAGGGAGCTTGCTTTGTTCTGCCAAATAATCACAATGTTTTGTTGACAAATAAAGTGGTGCTTGGCAGCATTTGTAGATCTAAAATTAAATTTAAATAATTGAATTTCTTGAAGCCATAGGCTCACCCTTATGCGTAGTACTTTTTTTGTAACCTCTGTAATATCACAGGGAGGTGTGGGAGGAGACAGGAGTAGATGTTACTTTTCTAGCAACAAGAAACTTGCCAGATTAGATTTTTAATATCTATACATACACACACCTTTTATTTATTTATTTGTTTGTTTGTTTGTTTGTTTTTCTGTAATTCAGGGGGATGATGGTAAAACAGTACCCATTTGGGTCTGTTGAGGAAGGCAGCTCAACGTTGTCCTGCTTTGTCTGTGATCATTCCAACTACTTTTCTTTGCAAAATTGGAGAAAGAAAACAAAACACAACCGAGGAACAGCTTGTGAAACTCTTGAAATATAAGTGGTTTGTGTTTGCAGTAGTTGTAACAGGACATCATTGCATCTGTGTTTTAGTCTGGACAATAAACATAGAAGTACAAAGCTTCTGACTACATCTGTAATTATTTTAAAGTTGATATAATAAAAATCACTGTAATTTTTAACCTTCTGCACTTTGTTGGCAAGAATGCAAAAAGAAAACAGGATGGGGGGAAAGAAGCTTGGTGGAAATGAGATGCAAATTTGACCTGAGTCTCAGCGCAGTCATCTTCAGATAAGTGCTGCCTTGTCTGTTCTTTTGACTTGTTGTTTGCTTCTTTATTGTTAGGGTTTTTTTGGTTGTTTTTTTTTTTTTGTGGGTTTTTTTTGTTGTTTTTGTTTTGGTTTGGTTTTTTTTTAGCGCTCATGTGATAGTATAGTGGAAAAATTACTGACTTAAAAACGTGTTGAATCTCTCCTGCCCTCCTCAGTCTTAAGCCTTTATTTGAAGCCTCTTGGATGCTTGCAGTTAGGTAATGCTGTTGTCAAAATCCTAAGGGGCAAAGCAAGCTTCCTACTCAGTGACATTTGAAATAGTCTAGCAGGTTTGGGCTTCTTGTGGGTGAAGGTAAGTTTCTCTTTCAACAGGGAAATAGGAAAAGCTAGATGCAGTACTTCAGATTTCAACTAATTTCAAATTAATCAAAGTTATGTTTTATTATGGAAAGTTCTGTCAGGGCAGCTTGCTATGGATCCATGGGTTAAATCTGCCTATGAGGAAGGTTTCACATTAAAAAGATACAGTTTCTGGTTGGGTTTATTGTGAGGTAACGCTTTAAACAACCATATCTACTTGCAGAACAATTGCTGCTAATCAGAAGGGCTTAGACAGTCATAGATATGATAGCTATGTCATTTGAATTAGAAAAATAAAAATGAGAACCAGTAATAGGTGGTGCTGGTTTGGATTTGGTGAGTGGCCTTGGACAG
The DNA here is from genome assembly GCA_025447755.1 of Corythornis vintsioides. Lineage (NCBI taxonomy): Eukaryota > Metazoa > Chordata > Aves > Coraciiformes > Alcedinidae > Corythornis > Corythornis vintsioides. The sequence continues at coordinate 49,537 of JAOEGS010014911.1, read as the reverse complement.
ACAACCAGGGCTAATGCTTTGACTCAGCTTAAAATAAATGGAATAATGAACAAAACAAGATGAGAAGCCCCAGTTCATGGGATTGATGGCTGGGCTTTGTAAAAAAACTATGGCCTATCAGTAGGGAAGAGTGTTTACAATGGCATAAAAGTCTGTAGCTGTGCCTTTTCTGGAGGTGGCCAAGAGTTGCTGCCATTGCAGTAACCAGGACAGCCTCTAGCTTTCATGTTTGAAGCTCCGGGGTGTAAATCTGGAACGGGTCTGAAGCCTGGTGAAAACCCAAAGTTCTCCTACCTAAACAAAATCAAAATCAATAGCCCAAGCAAACAAGTAAACAAACATAAAAAAACAAACAAACCAAAAAACTCTGTTTTTCGTTGGACAAATAACTGCTTCAGGATGGCTTTTGGGAATAAGGAGAAAGTCTTGAAGGGACGAACAAATTCCCTTATGTCAGGAAATGTAGGAACAGGGAGGGTTTGCCAACTGTTCAAGCTTAGTTGCAAATTGCATAGCATGTGAAGTAAATGTTCTTTTACATGTACATACAAGTTGGTAGGATAGAAAAGAAAAATGGGTATAAATATGGTTCCAGGATTAAACCTTGGATTTGTTAGGTTTCAGTAAGGGGGCTTCAAAAGCAACACCAAAATGGGTGTTGGGGAGAGTGGTTTATAATCATTCAACAGTGTTGGCAAGGTGGAAGTGAACCCATCTTAGCTAACCCTTCTTGGCTTGAGCCAATCTCTGTGCTGGAGTTCTGGATAAAGTACATGAAATCCAGGACCCGTTCCTGTTTTTCATAGACTTACCCACTCTTGGTGATCCTGTGAGGAGGAAAGAGCCATCCAACATGATGGACATAATTTTCAGTGCTCCTTGTTTCCCCTATGCCAGTCTCCTGTAACACAAGTCTCAATTCTGTGTGAGTTGCACCGAAGCAGATTTTGACAGAAATGTATATAGATATATGAAAAAATAGGTATGACATGATACCACCAAAAGTAGGTCACACTTGACTAATGTAGTCTTCTGTTGGTAAGACATCTGCTTGAGTGTCCTCTTCAGAAAGCTTTGGATGGACTAAAACTAGACTTCATTCATTAAATATCTGAAATAACATCAAAGGTTGAACTCCTTGCAGCACAAGTCAGGTCAAATTAAACTTTGGGATTTACTAGCACAAACTGTTTTAGATACCAAAATGTTTAAGTGGGTTTGAAAAATATTTTGGCAAATTCATAACAGAAAAATGAAATGAGGCCCATAGGTAGGAAATAGCAACACTTTCCAGGTTTTTTTCTGTATTCTTTCCTGGCTGTTACATGTCTGCTATTGCCCCCTGGCACTGACAGGTTACTGGACAATAGAGCCCTTTGATCTGACACATTTTGTCTATTTTTCTGTTCTTGTTAATTATAGAAGAGTGCTCGGGAACTGATGGAGGTGGGCCATACTTAAAGGAAAAATCACTGTGATGAGACAAGACTACCAGTGGATTTTCAAAGGATTGCTTGAAACTAATATGGTTTAACACTGTCCCAAGTCATAGTGAGACTGTGACTGTTTCTAAAAGATGTACACATGGCACAAGTGGTAAATATTGCTGGTCCATGGAAAGAATGGAACATTTCATAGGAAGCTGTGAGACCTTGAGCATTGGCATAGTTAGAAGTGGGGTGAAATCCAGTGGTATGAAATGTAAGAGTTACAGGCTTGGCTATTTGTAACTCGTAACTTTTAATAAAAGCAGCTTCTTAGAAGGAGCAAGGAGAAGGATGTTGGTGTGTGGGAGGGCCAGCAGCTTACTGGGCAGTCTTGTTGGGGAGGAGGGAAACCAGGAAGGATGCACCCTAATTAAATAGGCACAGAGGTGAGCTGTCTGTGTGCTGGGAGAAATGGAGCACTGATGCTGCAGAAGGACACTAACAGAGTTTGCTTTTATAATCCAGCAGAATCAAAGGCTGGGAAGGGATGTGATCCATGTCTATAAATACATCTGATGGTAAGAGCCAGTGAGGAGAAATTAGCTCAAGAGGAGATGGGTGTAAAATGGTCATAAGTACATTTAGGCTGGAAAATTGAAGTGATAGCAGGTGTGAGGTTCTGGAAGAGTTTGTTCTAGGTCTCCTGCTGTCAATAAAAGGCACCTACTTTTAAGACAGAAGAATATGTGAATGTCATTAAATAATGTATTGCTTACAATAGCACTAGCCTCAGCTCAGGGAGTTGAGGTCATACCTCTCCACTCCTAAAAAAAAAAAACCCCAAACCCCAAGAAAAAATACACTTCATTCACTTTATTGTTCTCTATGGGTGAGTAAGAAAGTAGCCCAAAAGTGAACCAAAAATAGTCCAATGTCAGGTCTCATAAGCCTGTGTAAACTAAAATATGTGTCACCATGAGTCATGAATGTTCAGGAGGTGCTGTTACCTGTTCCATAGTAATCAAGAGGCCTTTCAAGGACGTCCCAACTATTTTGAGGAAAGTCGGCCTGGTTCTATCTGTTCTGAACATAGGCAAATGAAGTTGTTATGCATTTGCTTGGAAGGCACACAAGGTTTTCCACAATGCAGCATCTGTTTGTTTGTTTTTTTGTTGAGTTCATAGTGTAGCTGGCTTTGCAAATCTGATAACTAACTTCACTGTCACAGAGAATCTTATTTTGTAAATAAATCCTTCCATAGTTTGACCACTCTGAATAATAGTCTCACACTGTAGTTGTCTTAATTTATGGTTGCCTAGATAGCTTTAAATCTCCAGTGTAACTCTTCCTAAAGGAGTTCTCAAAGTGATATGCAAGGTCTGTCATGAAAACCCAACTCTGTATTGGTCCTAATTTTAGCAGCTTTCTGTTGTTTAAAATGTGGTGTCTCCATTCGGTGTTTGTGTTTTCCACACTCCTAGAGCACTGCTGTGGTGAAACCAGCTCAGGTCACTCCTCCACTAATCCTGCATGCACAGCTAGTGGTAGAAAATGGATCTTCAGGGGTCCAAAGTGTAAAGCTATAAACCAAAAGCAACAAACCCAACCTTTTAGGGCAGTTAGGAGTGTCAGCAACAGGCCTCTCATCCTCATTTGTTCCTACTTTTTTTTCTGGAAAGATTTGGTTAAAAAACAAACAAAACAAATAACAGGATTCTTTCCTGTGAAATAAATCCAATGAAAATCCAGAGATGATTGCTTTCTCTCCTTCCCCATCCTCACGAGTCTTGCAGCAATTGTATTATTTTAGAGCCTGATCCTTTAATTTAAATTGTCCTCCCCCCCCACCCTTGTGTAATTGTTGACTTTGTTGCCTGGAATAGGAGAGAGCTATTGCTCTTTGGACATGTATGGTGACCTCGAGGGTTCCTGGGTTCTCCCAAATTTGTCTTAAAAGCTAATTTTTTTTCCTTGTACCTTTCTAGTCTTATGTGCTGATAATGAGAAGGCAGAACTATTAAATTTTCATTAGACCTGTAATGAGAGTGGCTTGAGTGAAATGAACCTCCGGTGAAGGATGCTGTTTTGAAATGAAAAGGTAAAGAGATGGCCTTGTGGGAATCACACTCATTTAGAATAGTCATTTTATTTTGAAAACAAAACAACCCCAAAAAAAACCCTTCCAAAAGCAAAAGCACACTCTTCCCTGAATTACAGGGAGGGAGTGGAGGCAAGAAAGGAAAGAAAGTGGGGAGGAGGATTTTCTTCAAAAGAAACTTTGAGGTTTAGTGTTGGGAATGGGTTAGCCAAGCATGGAGGCTATCCTGTGCTGAGACTTAGTGCTGTTGGTAGGAGTGGTGCCCTGCATTAGCCAAATCACAGGCTGTGGTTTGCAGATGTCAACTCTGTGAGCATTTGCTTTAAATTTATGCATATTACTTAATTAGAGCTTCAGATTTCACATGTCTTGAAATGGTTGTGTTTTGAAATCTGAAAAAAAATAAAAGATAGTTTATTAAGCATCCTTGGTTTTTACTCTCTCCCACGTTGAGGAGGGAGCTCTTAATATTCTTTTGGTTCTTTATTTGAACCTTCTTTTTACTAGTAAGGGAGATTTGAGTGAGAGAAGGTAGTGGTGTGATCATCCCCCCTGGCTTTGTGTAACTAGGGCAGTTGGTCTGGAGATGTTATTATCAGATTTCCATTTCCAGGGCTGGAAAATACAGAGGGATCATGAGCATACTTCACTTGGCCAGGCTGAATATTGGCTTTTGTTTAAGTGGGTCAGGATAGACTGGTGGGGAAAGGGGTATTTTCAGTAGAAAAGAAATTCAGATTGTCAGAAGGGAGACCTCAGTTAATTAGGAATTGCACATGATCAGCATTGGAAAAAGCTGCATGGAAATAATTTATGCTGTTTAATTTCTCTGTTCTTTGAAGGTGTTCCTGTTTGCAGCGGTCCTTCCCATTGTTGTCTTTACCTGGCTTCAACCCAGCCTGGGTAGTCTTGTGGGCTTTAGGTAGAACCTATAGGGAAAATGGTGCAGATGACTCAAATATCTTGTGAAATTCATTACAGGGAGGTAGGAATATTCTCATAAACATTTTTTTTCTGACTTTATCAGTTAGCCCTCTGAATGTGTTGGGGGTAGTTCAAGGAATTTTACAGGCTTCTCAGTATGCCACCCTGGGCAAAGTAGTGTTACAGATAATAAAGGAGGCCATGATCAAGGGGTATTAATTTTAAATGTCTCTTAAACACTAATTCCCTTTTTTTATTATAGGATGCTTCTTGCAAATCAGACCTTGGATAACTATCAGTTGGGGCAAAATACCAGCAGAGGTGATAGTTAATACTACGTATTTAGGATGCTGGGAAACTATTTTGTTCTTGTTATAGACCATATCAACCATAGATTTATTTTAGTATCTTCATTCTTACATCTTATTTAAATTAAACCCAAGATGTTTTGAAGCACAATAATTTTTTCTTCTAGGTCATAGGGTTTGTGGCAGAAAGGGACATAAATTAGGGAGGGGCTGAACAGTGTATAAGTCATGGTGCTCAAGGTTAGAGACAGAAGCTGGTGCTCTTAATCTAGAGAGACATCTTAAACCTTTCCTGAAGTCTCTGGTTACATGAATTAGAGTAATCAAAATGAACAGATACAACATCCTTATTAAACACTTTTTTTTTTTTTCTTGTTGATGACTGTCATAGTTCTCTGAAGGTAAGCATCTGGTTTCATTAGACTGACAATGGGAGTAAGTTGGAGCACAAGAGGTTTAGGGTAAACGCAAGGAAAAACTTTTCCCAGTGAGGGTGACAGAGCTCTGGAACGGGCTGCCCAGGGAGGTTGTGGAGTCTCCATCTCTGGAGACACTCAAGACCCGCCTGGATCTGTTCCTGGGTGACTTGGTCTAGGTGACCCTGCTCTGGCAGAGGGGTTGGACTAGATGATCTTCTAGATCCCTTCCAACCCCTAACATTCTGTGATTCTGTGATTCTGTAATGGGTTGCTCCCAACCCAACCCAGTGAACTTGGTGACAGTGTGATGCTACCTGAAGTCCGCTTCCTCAGGGGAGCAGGTGGGGAAAAAATAATAATGGAGAGGAATATGAGGTATTCCTGGGTGCAGGTATTGTGAGCAGGTCAGAACTGAAACAATAAACTTGCATCACACAAAAAATTCCACAAAAAAGTTCCTCGTGGACTTCCTCCATATTGTGTGGTCAGTGTGTGGACCACCCTTTGGTTGTGGTTTTAAGTTTTCCATCCTACACAAATGTTATTTTAATATATGAAAGCTGGGAGAAACCATATTCTTGAGTATTATATGGAACCATAGATCTTTATTATATCTTTAGACACAGAAGACATTTAGAAGAAAAGTAAAAGGTGACTTTAAAATCAGGTTTTTGGCTATTCATAATGGGCAATAAACTCATAAAATAAATTGTTGCACTTCAGAATCTAAATGCATAATTGTGGATGTGGTTTAAAGTGGGTTAAATATGAACTTAATTTTGACATGAAACTAGAGAGAATTGCAGATTCTTTTTGAGTCAAATTATGCTTTCAAGGATCAGTTAAATTCTTCCTTCAAAGGGAAGAATGGTGGCAAGGATGACTCCTTGCTTCACATTTTTGCACAAAAACGAACATTAAATGTGACTTGAAGGTTACTTGCGGGTTATGAATTTGTGCTTCTGAGCAATTCCACATAACCTAAGTAAAATAGTGTTATGTGGATGATAGCAAAGAAGTTCTAGCTATCTGAGTGTGAGCCATTGTTAAAGCAGTACAGAGCTGCTTACTCAGAATCATGTTTTTCCGTCTTCGGGCTGTTTATTACTGCATTGGATTTGCTCTGGCTAATACCAACAAAACAACCTAATGCCAGGGTATGTTCTCTCTGCTGTATGAATTGTGCAGTTAAGAACTACTTAAGACAGTATCTTAACAGTGCAGAACTTAATTTAATAGCATGTGCTTATAAATATGTTTGATATCTCCTGCTTTAGCATGTGGTGAAAGGAATATAGTTACGTTATTGGCTAAATGTATCTGGATGGGTTTTGGCCATATGGTTCTAAATCTGTTTTAATGTAATTATCCCTATTAACTAAAAAAAATAAAAACCATTCCCTCTGAGTTGATTGACGTTCCTGACAGTAAAGCACCCTGGTTGCTGATTAGAGGTGCGGAAATAGTAATTTGTTCTAACATTTAGAAATTTGATTAGACCTTTAATGAAATGGAGCACCTACACGCTGTCTAAATACTCTACCTGACACCAGTTGGATCTCCTCCAGTTAGGAGGAACACTTGAAATGTTGCTTTACTACAATATGTTTTGTGTCTTGAAATCAACTGTGCTGCCTGCATGCAAATACCCACTAACTGTTCAGCTTGCAGAGTGAACCTTGACCCCCTCCCTGGAAATCAGCATCAGCATTTCATTATTCTGCTGAGCGCTCAATGCCATACTGCAACAACTGGCTTAGATAGAAAATGAAGTCAACTGTTTATGTGGAATCACCCATGCTACTGAATCCTTAAAGTGGCCTGTAGGGTGGCTTCAAACGCACATTCTGTGTAGCATGAAGAGTACAGAGGTAAAAGCATGCCATGGAAGTTCACACGCTGACACTCTTCTGACACAGTAATAGGTTGATAGCAACATGCTCCCTGTTACGAGCTGGTTTGTTCTGTTTCTTTCAAAGGCTGATTGGAACACCCACTGGGTGCCATGGCAGCTGTTCTAGTACCCATGTTTTAAATCCTCTAACTCAGTTGCAGCAGTTTTTACTCAAGAGCATTAGTGCTGGAAAACTTTGCTTCAGGACTCTTTGTTGGCATCCTGCTGAGAAAACTTCAGTCCCTAGTGGTAGGAAATGCATTAAAGCAACACTTCAGGTGCATAGTGTTCATTAGTCAATAGTTCATTTTGACTGATTAGCTCTCCCTCTGAAATACAAAATACAAGCTCTAATGTATCTGAGGTAGAATCAGATACAGCTTTTTGTCTTCTTCATTGTAGTTTTGGTATTTTTAAATTATTATTGTTGTTACTCTGTTTCTCCAACTTCTTTAACATTTTTACATTTTGCAGTCTCCACATTTAAACAAATGCAGTGGAAGTGTTGAAATGGAACTCCAGCTAGCTTATTCTGTATTAATACTTCAAGAGACTTCAATTTTTTGGTTGTTTTTTTTTTAATCTTCTACTCCTTCCAGAAAACCCAAACAAATTGTTTAATTACATTGGTCTTTTTCAGTTTTGCGTTACTGAGGAAAGATTGAACAGGGCGGTAACATCAGGGATCATGCAGATAGAACCTGCTGAGAAATAAGTAACTTTTATTCCAGAAATACAAAACTTGTTGGTTTGCTTCAATGCTTGTGCTTCACAAGTACTTCGGAGAAAAGGTGTGTTGGTTGAAATGGTCAACGAACTATTAAGTAATTAAAGGTTGAAGGTGCCTGCAGCCGGCGTTGTAGTTGTTCAGTGGAGGACTACACTTGGTGTTTGTTAGACCTGAGCAGAGGATGAGTGGAAGGAGAACAGTGTGCACCAAGGGGGGCTGTTTTGTAGCCAACTTTCCCACATGTCTTAGAAAAGCAAAATGGGAATGGAGGTGGAAGGAAGGTCTCCCTCTATGCCCCTGCTCTTTAGGTCACTTATGCAAAAAGTATTAGATAAAGTTGTAGTTGCTTGACCTATTTATCCAACAGAAACTTGCAGTACAAGCAAAAGCAGTTTGACTCTCCAGTGCTGTTGCTGTTTTGTATGGGACACTCCTTTGCTGTGCCTCATGAATACTTGCAGGCAGCATCCAGCCATGACACATGACTAATTTGTCTGGTTTGAGAAGCTAGGTTCTTGTTTCCCAGAAAAGTTGGAATACCCATTGCATTGTCTAAATTCCATCTGTACAGAGCTAAGTTGGGTGCAAATAAAGGCTGTGAATGTGTCTCTCAGGACCTGAGCTTACTCTGATGTGAAGGTCTCACTTTGGGTTCGGGGACTTAATTCAGCAAAAGGGCAGGTAGACTGGAACGCAGCAAATGTCTCATTGGGCAGTATTTGTTAACTTCTTCTGTGGCTACAGAAATCCTTAAGAAGGCAGGTTATAAAATAAGTGGGTTTATTATTTCTGTAGTACTTGGTGGTGTTTTTCTTGTGTAATCTCTAAGTTACTGTAATGTAGGCAAAAGTCCTCTTAGTAAAAGTGTAGGCAGTTCTCTGAGGAGACAGTAGTGCCTGTCAGCTCTGAGGTCGGAGGTAAATCTGAAGTTCTGCCAGTCTATTGGCCTGGACAGCTGAAGAGAGCAGGAATACTGATCTGTCTCTGGACACATCTCTGTATTTACATGCAGTAAATCTTCTGAGTCTTCATTTTTGAAAATCAGCATCTCTTTTAAGCTCTGTTAGGAGTACCTGAAGTCTTTGCTGCCACCAGCTCAGCTACATTAAGTCAGTGTGTTTTGGAGATTGTATCTCAGTAATGACTCACTTGGAATAGATGTAGCTTAAAATGCAGAATGTTATTTAAAAAATAAAAAAAAAGGAAGAAGAAAGAGGAAGAAATTGCCGGACTGCAAGTATTGTTATGGTTGTTCCAGCCAGTCAGTATGTTATAAATGGTTAGCATATCAGCTCCTTGCTCATTGTCAACAGTCTCTAGACTTTGCAAACAAGACTCCTTGGAGAAATAAATTGCTCTAATTGTTGACTGGTTTAGGATTTCCTATCAGGTGAAGAGTCAAGAGCTCATCTGTGGGCTGGTACCTATAAGACTTCTGTGGATTTCTTTCAAGGAGTCCAAGTAAGAAAACTTATTTCAGTAAACTCAAAGGCATGGTGTCAATACCACTTCCTTCTGAAAAATGCTCAACTAATCAAAAAAGGCTTAAACTCCTGCCTTAGACAGCAAGGCGCTTGCTCTTGGAAATTATACCTTTAGGCTAGAGGTAGAGCTTGTTAGTCAGGGAGATTTTATTTTTTTGTCTGGCACGTTCTTTCTGTTTGAGTCATTGACCAAAGAAATATGGCAGAAAAAAAAAAAAAAAAAAAAAGGTGTTTCTCTTAAAGCGGGAGGACATTGCTGCTTTTGGATGTCTAAAGAGGCTATCCTGTTCCAGGCAGAGCGTGCTGTATGTTATTTGAACTGTAACAAAGATGGTGAGGATGGTCAGTGGCCATAAAGTGTACATGAGCATTATTCTGAGAAACGTATGCCAGATGGGCTTCTGTCTTTTTTTTGTTTTTGTTTTTAAATAAAATTTTTTTTAAAGCTTTTCAATTGATTAACATTTAAAATTCTAAGCAACTTTGGCCATAGGTTCTTTTTCCTTAAACTAGGAATCTAATGTCAGCTTCATGTTTTAATAATTTTTATAGTATCTTGAATTTTAATGTGAACAGTGCAGCTAAAGTTCTTTATGGTGAGGGAGCAAATGTAGATCAGATCAAAATTCAGTGTCCTGTCTCTGATATAGCTGAGGGAAGGTATTTAAGGAAGAGAGCACAAAATGGAATAAGTTCATTATGAGGCTCACTTGACACTGTCTGCCAGTCTTCCAAGTATTTTGTACTTGAAAACTTTCTGAGCTGGAGGTGCTTTTTTAATAACTTAATAACTGTTCTTCAGTTTCTGTTCCATGAGCTCAAGTAATTTACTTTTAAGCACACACTGACTTCACATGTCCACAGCATCTTACACTTCCATGGCTTAGTTGTGGAAAAGGTTAAGTGCCTCTGCTTGGGCCTGCAGCCTGCTGGTTTGTTCCTGATCCTTTTATTGGAGGTGGTAAAAGCACACTATGCACGGACTGTGACAGCCAGGAGGCAATCAATTAAAATATCTTGACATGCTTGTGACAGCAAGCTCAGCAGTTCAGAGTTGCTTTCCAGGACTCAAGCTGCTGTGTTTCCCAATCCAGTGTGAAAAGGATGGCAGAAAGCTGGCTGGGGGGCTTCAGGACTGAGCTGAGTACATTTCCCTCTTTTATCTGGGTGAGAGGATTTGTTTTTCTGAATTTTGGCAAGTTACTTCCCCAACTCTTAAGATAGTTCCTACACTGGGATTTAAAATAACTGCTATGATCATTTTGGACGTAAAACGTGTGGGAAAAGCATTTTGAAAACCCATGCTTCTGCCATCTGCTTGACTTGCCTATGTCTCAGAATAGACTTTGGTTTTATATAGTGTGGCTTTGTAAGTGAAAGGTGCTCCGGAGCATGTTTCTGTAGCAGCGTATTCTGGGACACTGTTTTTTGCTCAGTAGTAGTTTTCATCGAGCTGAAAAAAACTGTAAGGACATAGACTTACCAAGAGAGGCTGTTGGCAGCAACACGTGGTGAGTTTATTTTTGGAGCATGGGGCTTCTGTGATTTTACCTTTTCCTTGAAATGCAGCAAAGAAGCGCCTGTGATACACTCCAGGTAGTGAAATGACAGGGTGCAGCTCTTCTGCTAAAATCTAGCCTTCCCATTTAAATGTCCTGGTTCAGTGGCTTTCACCAGGTGGCTGATGAGGGGAGCAGACAGAATGTGTCACCTGCATTTTCAGATAAGGGCTACAAGAAGTGAGAGCACTAACCGGGCAGTGGTATTGCATGCTGCAAGAATTGGTGAAAAGTAGTGGAAGTGCCTGGGAAGCAGGACTGTCTGATCCAAGATCTCGTAGCTACAGGTCAAACAGCTTTTCACATTGGGAAGATCCTCAACCTTTGCCTTCTCGAGTTAAACTCTATGATGGATTTTTATACTTTATTAGTAAAGATTTATTCATTTTTGATAGTTAGTAGAATCATAGAATGATAGAATAGCTAGGGCTGGAAGAGACCTCCAAAGGCCATCTAGTCCAGTCCCCCTGCAATGAGCAGGGACACCCTTAACTAGACCAGGCTGCTCAGAGCCTTGTCCAACTTCACCTTGAATATCTCCAGAGATGGTGCCCCAACCACCTCCCTGGGGAGCCTGTTCCACTGATCCACCACTGTGTGTGACTGTGGTGCACACATAGCCTTAAGAGTCTTACTCCTGGAAAAATTCTAAATGTTTTAAGGCATACTGCATCTGCATTGTGCCTCTCTCTGCTCTTTGTCATAATGAACATGATGGCAGTGCCAAAGAGGAGAGGTGAGAGAATGCAGCCTGGATGCCAGTCCCTGGTTAAACAATTCTCTCAATCCGCTTTTATAGTAACCTGCAGTTAAATTCATCTTCCTTCCTTTAAACCCTTGGCAATGATGATCTCTGCTGGAATACTGTAGCACTTGAGGATGTTCCAGCATGAATTGCAATGGAGTCTCACAAAGGTTTTCTTCTAAATTGTTGGAGTGTTTTGCTGTGTGCTGCTCTTACATTAATCTAATATTTTGAATATTTAACAACTTTGAAATACTAAAAAAAAAATCCAAACATCAAACAAACCTAAGCCACTTTCTCCACAGCAGTAGGTGCCATTATGGATTTACAGTGCAGATTAATATCATTCAAGCTTTCTTCCTTACAAGACGTGCATTTTCAGACACTACTTCTATTAAAAATTTGGTAGAGCATTCATGGGAGGCAGTTCTGCTAGAGATACGTGACTGATTTACATAACCCTAGGGGTCTTTCTCTCTTTTTTTTTTGTTTTTTTTTTTTGTTTTGTTTTGTTTTTTTTTTGTTTTGTTTTTTTTTGTTTTGTTGTTGTTAATATCCACCAGTTATGCCTCTCACATTGGCAGTATGCCCAGTAAATCAAATGTTTGTGTGTTGATGAATTAAAATATTTAACCATTGAATTACTGTATTGTAAGGAGACTATGCCATCAGTAGTTACTGCAGGTATTAATTCAGGGCTGTCAAAGCAGCTGCTGGTTTATCTGTACTTTCTATCAGACATTTGTTCTACCTTTTGGCAGTGATTTGCTGCATGGATCAAATGGGGAAGTCGATACAGTCTCTCCGCAGGAGGATGGAGACCACATGCATGACCACAGTTGCTGCCCTTAACCACACTGAGCCTGCAGCCTCTCAGGCATGTCAGGCCCCACTGGCAGAGCACAGCCAGCCTTGGCTACATGGACTGTGCTCAGGCAGGATGAGGCAGCGGATTAAAGTATATGTCATGTTGCTGCAGAGACTCCTCATTAGCAAGCAGCGTTGCTGTCCTGGCTGATGAGGAGGCAGATTAATTTGATGCAGTTTTGCCAATTTAGTGGCTGAAGGCTATGTTCCCCAAACTAGATAATATTGGTCTGTCTCAGTACATCAGACTTGCATTAAATCAGAAGATGGAAGTGCGCCACAGTACAAATAAAACAAGTCCCAGCTTAAACCACACTGTATCTTTTGCTCTTGATATCAGATGCTGTTGGAAAACAGAAAATGCTCTGCTGCCATGCTTGTAGGCTTTGAGTCATCTTTATGATCACAAGACCTACTCTCCTGAGGGCATTTCTTGGGGATCACACAAAGTCCAGTGTTACTATTGGGTGTACTGGGAGGGAAGGAGAGGAGATTCTTCACAAACTTATGAGGGAAGCTTTGTTTCTCTCATTTTTTTGGGGGTTGTTTTGGTTTGGGTTGGGTTTTTTTAAGTCTGGAGTAGACCAGAAGACCATTTGTTGTCTGTTAGTGGTATGTGTCTTGCCTAGCTGTCTAAGGCTATGATTGACCTGGTTACCCAGGGATTCTGATTAGTCTATGGAGGAAAATCAGGCCTTTCCATGACACTATGGGTCTCATCCTGAGTTCATCTTTTTCAGCAAGCAGGACCAAGCTGTCTAACTCTGATGTGGGTGTAAGTTGCACTTGTAGTATCTGACAAGGTATCAGGGCGTGGATAATTACAGAGAATCAGAGAATCGTAGAGTATCACGTTGGAAGGGACTTCAAGGATATGATCTGACATTTCTTTGCAAAAGAACAGTCTAGGGAAGATGTCCAGTGCCCTGTCCTGACAAATCTGTAGTGTCCAGTGTTTGGGAATCCAACACTTCCCTGGATATATTATTCCAATAGCTGATTGTTCTCTCTGTGAAAAATTTCCCTCTTGTGTCCAGCTGGAATCTCCCCAGGAGTAACTTGCATTCATTGCTCCTCATCTTTTCCATGTTACTCCTTGTAAAATGTGAGTCTCCATCTTCTTTGTAGGCACCCTATAAGTACTGGAACACGGTGATCTAAGATCTGCCCTAAGCCTTCTTTTCTCAAGACTGAACAAACCCAGTTCTCTCTGCCATTCCTCATATAGCAGCTTCCCAGTCCTTGGATCATCTTTGTGGCCCTTCTCTGGACCCTTTCCAGCCTGTCCACACCAAGGTTAAGTTCAGTTGTGTCTTTTAGTTGATACATTCAGATCTGCTTTGACAAAAATGCAAAACACAGTTTGAGCTTCTTAAATAAAGGAAGTATTTGCAGCTTACCTGTAACTTTAATGTTTGATCAGCAGTCCTTGACTGTCTCCTTCCAGTTACAATTAGAGGTTGGTTTTGGTTAATAGAAATTCAGGAGAGGGACAGTGATATGCCAGAAGTAGGACTAAAAAGGATATAGATGTAGGCTTTCTTTACAAAGAAGAGGATAGGTTTTTCTGCCAGTAACTAGCATGTTCACTTCTGAGTTTTTCTCCCCTAGGCTGAGCATACCATGTGTCTTCCAAAGATCAAGGAACTGCTGTTGGACTTCTGCTACATGGCCATCCATCCTGGGTTGGGTAGAAATTGCTGCCCTTTGGTTTCTAATTAGTGTGGATTGTGTTCTTAATAGGTGGTGGAGGGATGGGAACTTGGGATAGGCTTCCTTTTATTGTGTGAAATCCAAAAGGGCTGTAACCTGTTACCAAAGGAAAAGCTCCCCATCAATTGTACTGTACTGGCTCTTTTCCCAGCTCCCTGCACCACTTCATCAGCTGTCAGGCACAAATATGCCAAATTCTTAATGTTAAATATGACTGGTTTAAGTATTTTGAAATGCTGTTCCACAAAAAAAGATTTCCTACTGTTTGACTTCCTCTGCTAATTTTCATCTTTATTGCTTAGTTTGCATTTCTGGAGTTGCATAGTCTGTTAAGAGGAAGAAACCATTGCAAAATCACTTGAAATACCCTTAACAAATAACTGTAGGCTACGACTCCTACTTTATGAACTCTTAACATTATGACATTGTTTGTTCTGAACATTTATTTTATTGCTTCTGGAGAGATGTCCTCTGTTTAATTATAGGAATGGATCAGTTGTGAAGAAAACAACTGTGCTGTCAGCAAATAAAGTCTTGAGCATCATTCAGATTATTCCTCTTCACATTTTCGCTTTTGTCGTTCAGCTTTTCTCTACAGAAATTGTTTTGAAGAACAGGAGACCAGTGTTTTCCCTTCTAATACATTTTCAAATCTTTGAAGTTGCAATGCAAACTTAGTTTCAGATATATTCTTAAACTATAAAGGTCTTGATTTTATGACACTAGATGCCATAAACAGATTTTTCTTTCTTTAAAAAATGATGCAGCAATAAATATTTGTCAGTAAATTTCAATATTTCACAGCTTTGATGATATAGTTTTGTGCTCTTGTTAATTAGAACCTACCAGAAGCACTGAATGTGAAGCCAAGTAAACTGTGTGTATTTTATTTTCCTTTTAATTAGCAAGATTATATGCCACTTGAAATATTATCTTAATCTTATATAATTTTATCGAAGTTATTAAAGTTTCCACCTAAAATGAATTGGATGCGACGTAAACTTTCACCACATTTCTAAACTGTTCTTCTTCTGAGAAAGTTAGGTGGATAAATTAAAATGCAGCTTGGTATACATAGAAATAAACAAAATCCCTCCCACATCCTAGGGAAGGGTTTGAATAATAGTAGAAGCTAAGTTTTGTTGTTTGTGTTTGGTTTTTTTTAATTTTCTTTCCATGCTTTCTTCTGCCTTTAGCAATGATAGAATGAGTAAATGGTCCAGTATGATTGTGCAGTTACATATAGCTCTGAAACACAGAGCATTTGATTGTGATTAGAACAATTCAAGGTAGACCCTACCCCAGGATTCCAAGAAAGTGGAAATGGGGTCAGTGAGCAGTAATGGGGATAGGAGAAACCAGTTTGTAGGTGGGGCTTTAACCAGCAACAGCAAATAATACTGCCTGTAGCATGGGAAATAACACAGAAGGTGTTTGTGTCTCTCAGACTGAAACTGAAAAACGTGCTCTGCAGCATCAAGTCCATGAGATTGAACTGCTGTATTTTGGCTTTGAAGAACTAAGTCTGTGATGGGGACAAAATGAGCCCTTTGAGGAGATACAGCCCCACATAGGGAGTCCTAAACCCAGTTCTTCACTCCCACCCAGGTATCCCAATGACTGACTCTACTCAGATTATTGCCGCAGATGGTAATACGTGTTATAAAGAGATAGACCACTGAATTTAAATAATAAAGCTCTCTAGAAAACTAGATGGTGGCAAAAGGGCTTGCAGATTATGAGGAAAGGTATAATAAATAAGAAACACATACTCATCACCTCCCCCTCATAAAAAAACCCAAAACCAAACCAAACCAAAACCAACCAAACAAAACCCACTCTGCTTGTTTAGGAAAAAAAAATGTTTATCAGGAAATGCTAATTTGTCCTCTTTGTTACCCTGGTGTCTTTGTACTGGTGGACATTTATGTTGGAGTGAAGGCTCTGAGCCTCTTCATGGGTTTTTCCCAGACATTTGCACCACTCTGGAAGTTCACGGGGGCACGAGTGGCAGCATCGTCATGGCTCACAAAATTCCCTCTTGAGGTGGGAGGGGTGTCTGACACTCCAGAATGCTCTGCTGCTACCCAGTGAGATCTGGAAAGCCATGCAAAGGTGAACCTCTTGAATTTCAATAAGGACAAGTGTAAAATACTTCATCTGGGAGAAATAACTCCATGCACCAGTAGAGGTTATGGGGTTTTCTGCTTGAAAGCAGCACCAGGAGAAAGACCTTGGAGTCTTAGTGGATAGTAAGTTATCCATGAGATAGCAATGTGACCTTGTGACCAGAAAAGCCAATGGCATCCTGGAGTGCATTAAGAAAACTCTGTCCAACGGGTCTAAGGAGGTCCTCCTTCCCCTCTTCTCTGCCTTGGTGAGACCACACCTGGAATACTGTGTTCAGTTTTGGGCTCCCCAGTATAAGAGACAAGGATCTACCAAAGAGAGTCCAATGGAGAGCTATGAGAATTATTAAGGGACTTGAACATCTCCCCTGTCAAGAAAGGCTGAGAGAACTGGGGCTGTTTAGTCTTGAGAGGAGAAGCCTGAGAGGGAACCTTATTAAGGTGGGTGTGAAATGGAAGGAGTCAGTCTCTTTTCAGTAGTGCTCAGGACAAGGAATAACAGATATAAACTTGATCATAGAAGGTTCCACCTCAACATAAGGAGAAACATCTTTACTTTGAGGGTGGCAGAGCACTGGAAGAGGCTGCCCACACGGGTCAAGTCTCCTTCTCTGGAGCTTTTCAAAAACCACCTGGATCTGTTCCTATGTGGTCTGCCCGGGGTGATCCTGCTTTGGAAGAGGGGTTGAACTCAATCTTTCGAGGTCCTTTCCAAGTCCTAACAGTCTATGATTCTGAGAGATCAAAATTTTTATTTTATTTTTTTTTCTTCACCCCCCCCCCCCCTTTTCAGCATGACCACCTTAATGCCAAGTTCAGGATGGATTAGCTTTACTGTGCCACGTGTGTAAGAAGCCTCTGTACCCCCACCTTGGTGCAGTGCTCACGTGCGCCTCTCCTGTGCTTTCTGCATCCTTAGGTGTTGAAAAGTACTTCCTAAACCAGCTGTTCAATCAGCCCCACCAGTTAGTGGCTCAGGGTGCAAATGAAACAGCCTCCTTTTGCAGCTTGCTAAAAATAGACATTTCTTTCAAGCCTGAGGATGCAGTGACTCATGTCACAGTGAAGAGGAAGAAAGGTTATTTTTTTTTGCTTTGGGAGGAAAGCCACTGTGCTGTCCCAGCACTGGCTGGGCTCCCACTTGCTCCTGCTTGGGCTTCACTGCCATGTTGCCAGCTGGGTGGCTCTGGCATCCATTCATCCCGGCATCCCTTCATCCAGTCATCCCTTCCTTTGCCGTGGCAGCCCGGCAGCTATTTGAGATGCGGGTGCCATATCCCAGTGCCCGCGGCGTCTTGCCTCTGGAGGGAAGGTGTGAGGTCACTGCCACAGCTGAAAATACACCCCTGAGATGGCAAGTCACAGCTTTTGGCTCAGGGGGTTTGGGCAGAGTTCTCCCAAGGATGAAGGTGTTTCTTGCAAATTCTAGGCATGCAAATGGAAACGGTTCCACTTAGTCACTGTTAAAACTCCTGCTGTTTACCCCCAGACACCACTGCAAGTGTAGCTTAAGGGCAGAAAGCAAGTCACAGCTAAAGCTTACTGAGACCTGTTTTTTCACAAATTCCTTCAGCAGCTCTCCTGTGGTCTGCAGAGCTCTTGTTCTGCTGTCTTGGTGCTACAGCATGCTACTGCAAAACCTGCTTCTAGGCTCTGTCTTGCAGTGTCCTCTCTCCCAGTAACCTGCCCAAGCTCAGTTTTCTCTGCTTATCCTTGAAGTTCTTAATCATTTTTTCTTCTGAAGAAGCACCCCACAAAAAGGCACTAGGCTTAATGTAAATGTAATTGGTTGCAAACCTTTTAGGATAACTTATTCTTACTCCAGCAGTGCATTTCTGGAGGAACGTGAGGAAGAAAATGGCTGGTGTATGTGTGTGTGTACAGCATTTCAGTTGCTGAGCAACCTGTTTCTTGCTTCATCTGTTTAGCATAAGAATACAGTTTCAAAGAAGATATTTGGGACCCTGGCTGACTTATTGATAGTCAAGTGTAACCTGCAAAGACTAGTTGGACAGGAACATAAATCCACTTTCTTGGGAAACAAGAAGCATTGCAAGAACTTTCACCATAAATGACCATATATCTGCAATGTTGCTTTCTGATTTCCATACATATTTTTCGTTTTTGGGTTCTTGGGTAGGCCTTACATCACTGCTCTAGATAAGGCATGCCCAGAAGCAGTGTTTCTTATCTACAGCTCAACAAAGTTATCTTGTATACTTTCCATGTTTTTATCAATAACGTCCTGAGAACTTGTGCAGGCAGATGATGTTTGTCCCTTTTCTTCTGAGAAGCTTTTTTTTTCAGCAGTTTTAATAAAATGTAAGCTTTGGCATGAAGGAAAAATAATATTTTGTGTCAACGGCATGGCAGATATGGTATGGCAGGTGATGCTCTGGCAGGGGAGTTGGACTCCATGAACTTTGGAAGTCCCTTCCAACGCCTACCATTCTGTGATAGAAGGGAAGAATATACACTTCTAATAAGGAAAAAACACAGCTCCCTGGAAATGTGCTATGATTGAACACACCAACTTGAGTTACCAAGTTTGGGGGGTTTATTTTTTTATTCTTGTTTTGATATGTTCGTCTTTTTTTTTTTTTTCCCCAGGCTTGTGTTTTTTAGAACTGCCACCACCCAAAAGGAGATGGGTTTTGTCCTTTTTGTAATACATTTAAAACACCTCATTTTTCATGTCTGATTATCTCCCTGGCTTTCTGTCATCATTCTCAGGGATTAATTTGAGATACTTGCCTACATTCATCCACCCAAGTACAGCTTCCTCCTTTCGTTCTCAGCAGTAGCTTATCTGCAGGGTCAAAGGAGTAATAGCAGTCACACTGAACAAGGAAACATGGGAATGGAGCCCAGATCCTGCCAGAAGAGGCATATGCATTTTTTTGCCCCAGTCTGGCCTCAAGAACCAGCTTTGCAGAGCCTGAAGAAGCAGGTTATAGGTCAGAGAGCACAATGGAGCAGGCAGTGGTTCCGCTCTGGGCCAGACCTGTGCTCCAGTGACAGCTCACACTTTTCAGCTATCCAAGCTGTCTGGCTCATGCAAGCTGCTTCCTCTAGATTATTCAGTATGAAATAAAGGCTTTTAACTCTTAATATCCAGATAACCTTCATAAAACAAGTAAAATGCAACCCTAATAGTAATCTTGAAAAGCATTTCTATTTTTCTTTTTTGTAATGTTCCCAGAACTGACTGGCTGCTAGCAAGGTTGGGTATTTAAGGCTAGGTGTCTTCCTGACCTTGTGTATCTGTGTGAGGAAGCGGTTGCATGTGCAGACACACAGTCTCTCTACACCTTTTCTTACTACTTTAGACTGAGTACATTTGAGTCACAAAAAGTATTTTATGGGATTTTAGGGCTGCGACAGCAGGTGGCAGTTGCAGTAAGTTGTCTCCTGCATGCTGGGCTTCACTCAGTAGGTCCAGCTTATTTCTGCATTTTTTTTGCAGCTAATTATTCCAAAGTCACAAATTTAATTGTCCTACAAGAGTTTGCTTTGGAACATCTTTCCTGAATAATTGCTGCTGATTTTTGCATGTTTTTTCATAATCTAATTTAGAAAGGACAGGATGTTTTTAAGGAGCAAGACCATAGTTACACAGCTCTGGTGGCTCCATTTTCCTCTGTGGAAATCGATGGCATGCTCAGACATTGAGCTTAAACCCCCCAGTAGAGGCATTTAAGGGTAATTTGTTATGGAAAATCCCGGACTTTTATGTTAGGGACATGAAATATTTAGTATGTTAATCCAGTGGTGCTGTTGATGGATAACTTATTAAGAGTCACAAACTTGAGAAAGTGTGCAGCCATAGTTTCAAGACCTGTCTGGATGCATTTCTGTGTGATCTGCTCTAGTTTTGTCCTGCTCTGGCAGAGGTCCATTCCAACCCCTAACATTCTTTTAATCTGTGATAGGTGGAGTATAGCCCTAAAGAGGTAAAGAAGAAAAGAGAAGAAGCTACCACTTTAAATTGCTGCAAGGGAAATTCAGGTTAGATGTAAGGAAAGCTTCCTAGTAATCCAAGGAGTTTGTCACTGAAATTAATGACCTGGGGAGACAGAGGAAACTGTCTTTGAGGGTCTTTGAGAGGAGGTTGGGCCAGCATTTGTCAGGAATGACATGGACAGTGCTGGTCCTGCCCCTGGTGAATCAAGGGAGCAGCAGCGCCCCCACATCCCCTTCACCCCTCTGGCTGTCAGTGGCCACACTTTGAGAACCTCCACAGTTTATCATAGTTGAATTTGTCAGCCCTAATAAATAATGAAAAAATCCTCTGGCTCTTGTTAGGCTGTCACTCTGTTCTGTACTAAATATACCATCCTCAAAGGGTGTTCCATGACTTCTAGCTAGGTTTGCAGACTAGGGCACGTGTTGTGTGGTGTTCTCCCCAGCACTCGACAGCTGAGCAAGTTTGCCGTTCTGCTGCAGGTCTAGAATGAGTTTTTAACTGGGGCTTGCTGGTTTGCAGGGACTGTGCTTTTCATGCCAGTATTTGGCACACAAAGTGTTTGTACTCTTCTCAACACTGAGGATCTGATATTGAAGAAAACAGCATCTTGCTTATAATGTCCCAAGTATGCCTTTTTTTCCCCTTCTGCTTTCCAGACTTCCATTCAGTCCAGTAAATGGCTCATTTTAGCATCATGCAAAATGTTTTATTGCCATTGTCTATGTATCTTCAAGCTGGTCTATAAACCAAACAGAATTAGATGTGTGGTTTGTTGTTTTTTTGTTGTTGGTTTTTGTTTTTTTTGGTCTTACCCGTTTCCAGAATTGGTGCTGTTCATTGATGCAAAGTACAGGGGATGCAGAGCTGATCTAACCAATGTGGTGAGGAGGCTTCACCTCCTCAGTGGGTTGTAGAACGCTCTGGCGGTCTTGGGAACAGAACTAACTCCAGGCCTTGGAGATCTAATCTTGTGAAATAAAGCAAGGAATAATATGTTATTCCTAGTGCCTAATGAATTATGTGACTGTTTTGCAGGAAAAAAGAGTACAAGTCTCTCCACCATTGACAAGAGGACCAAGTGCCTTTATACCAGAGAATGAAGTAAGTTTGCAGTTATCTGGGCCAGACAGGTGGTAGCTTTTCAAGTGGAAATACTGAAAGACAGTTTTACAGTCCTGCTTGTCCCCTGGCACAAGAGATGAGCTCCTTTATGAGCATAAGCGATGGCTTCTCTGGAGCAGGCTCAGTGGTGTAAGAACCACTCTGCCCTTTCACACACGTGGTGCTGTCTGACCTCTTTTTGGTCGCCAGAACTCTTTAAGAGACAGCTGTGAGTACCAGCCCTGCTCTTCTCATGAGGAATGATCAATTGTTACTCTTAATGCCAAGCCTAAGGGGATGCCTATCCAGTACTGCACTGATGTGATTATATAGCTCTCAGAGCAGTGTCTGGCCTTCAGTTTGAGAGAACCTGAAAATATGACTTAAATCCTTAGACCGTAACTGTGGCTCTTGAGAGAATTTGTGGTTGAAAGGTACAGTTTGACTTCAAGATTTCTGGCCATGATTTAATGTTCAACTTGAGCCTTGACTTGCAGATTGCTACTGTTAAGTAGAAACTTTGCTATGGTGGTATTATCCTGTGTTCTCAGTCTTCACAGCATATTATTTATTAAGCAATTAATTAAGTGGGATGGCTGACTGTAAAACCAGGACTTTTTGTTGTTGCTGTTGTAAGTAGTTGCTAAAGGCAGACATGCTAGAAGGGCCAAAAGGACATTTTGAATTTGTCAGCAGAATTTCTTTTCCATAGCTTGTACTGTTACAAGGAAAACTCCTGACAAGCTGGAGAAGATTAGAAATCTTACTAGAGACACAAGGAGTGTGATTTCCTGAAGAAAGTACTAGATGGCACAAAGATCTCTTAAGTACATGGGAGATAAACTTGCTGAAGAATAAGGGGGACTCCTTGGAGTGATGTACAGTAATAAGTGAGATTAAATGATCTTTGAGTAGACTTGTGATGGTAAAAACATTCTGAAGGAAAATGGAAGAAGCATAATATTGGGTAAAAAACACAGAAAAGCTGCCATAGTGAAGAGCTCCAAGTGTAAAAATGACGGAGCAGCCTAACTGCATAGCTGTTTTTTCCCTTTTTTTCCTGACCCCACAAATGAGAATAGGGAACTACAGTGGTGAGAAGTGAAAATGTGGTATGTTTCTTTGTATGTAATTCTTTATAAGATTTGATGAAAAAACCCTTGTCCCACAATCCATTCATCAACCCATAGTAAAGAAGGAAAATGTATTTTAAATCTAATAGTATTTCAGCAATATATATATCTTTT
>JAOEGS010014911.1:0-22166 GCA_025447755.1 Corythornis vintsioides | reverse complement strand
TCATTTTTCATTAAATTGTTCTAGTTTCCTTTTTCAAATCACTAAGTCTCTCTCCCTTATTCCTTTTCTCTCCCCCTCTGGGGAGGGAGGGTGGTTAAAAGAGAGTGTCTGTTATCGGTCTGGGGGTTGCCCTGACCCTAAGCTGTGACACATGCCCACACGAGCAAGGTTTGACAGAAGGCAGTTAAAGCTGAGTGAACTTCTTCCTGGATATTCAACCATCTGTGTGCAGCAGTAGAATGAGATGCAGTGGACTCAAGTCACACTAAATTCCAGGTGGACACTAGAAAAAGCTTTCACCATGTGGATTTTGAGCCATTGCAGCAGGAGCCAAGAGAAGTTGTGTGATCTCCCAAGGATGGAGATTGTGTCTGGACATGGCTCCGAGCAACCTGATCTAAGTCAGCCCTACTGTGAGCTGGGGGTTGGACCAGATCTCCTCTAGGTATCTCCTCCAACTTAAAACAGATACTGCAATTCAAAGCAAAGTAATCAAACATATTTTTATTGGGAGAATCCTCCATACTCAATGGAAATTCATTGCAATATAAAACATGGCCCTTTGGAATGAAGTTATTGTTTTGTTTTCTCTTAGTAACCTGTTTTCCACCTGCAGCTAAATCAGATTACATGCTAATGTGCTGCACTTTTCCCTCTGTGTTTAATTATTCTAGGCTGCTGCCAGACATCAGTGTTCCTACCTAATAAATATGCATGTTGATGAGTTTCTGAAGACTGGTGGGATTGCAGAGTGGTTGAACGGTTTAGAATACATTCCCCAAAGGCTGAAAAATCTGAACGAAATCAACAAACTCCTTGCCCACCGGCCCTGGTTAATCACGAAAGAGCACATTCAGGTACCCTTAAGTCTTGCCCTGTAATAGCTCTAAATGTCCTGTCATAGGAACTGCTAAGAACTACCCAAGTGTCTGGTTAGGCTTCAAGTAGCGTAACGAATTCAGGGAAGTGCTAGAGAATCGAATAAGCCAATAAATTCCTCTGTTTGACAAAGCCAGCAAGATTTACCTTTTTGAAATAGAGTTGGCTGAAATAGCCCCAGATGAAAAAAAGGTACTATATTAAGTGAATCTTTTTTTTTTCTTTAATCCAGTGAGAATTTGTGTGCAAGAGTAATACGGTATTATTGGAAGAAAAGAGTCAATCCCCTTCTAAAATATATAGTGTTTTATAGAAAAGCTGGGGGCCAAAAGAAATTTTATATTTACACTCTTTTTTTTTATTCTCATTTCAGAAACTTGTCAAGACTGGGGAAAATAATTGGTCTCTTCCTGAACTGGTGCATGCTGTTGTCCTGTTGGCACATTATCATGCCTTGGCAAGTTTTGTATTTGGTAGTGGCATTAATCCAGAGAGAGATCCGGATACATCTAATGGAGTCAGACTTATAGCAGTCAACAACTTCTGTGTCTGTGATCTTGCCAATGACAACAACATAGAAAATGCATCCCTCACAAGCAGCAACTTTGGGGTTAGTGTTGCAAGGAGATTCTTTTCCTTGCCTCTGTTTTGCATTAGAAAACTTTCTTCCATTCTTTCCTGTTTAAATTTCAGCATGGTTTGAAAGTTTTTTTGTCTGTTTTACTGGAATGCTTGAGTCTGGTAACTCTACGTTCTCTCTGGCAGTTTTCAGGGTAATCTTAAAAGCACATTGTAATGTGGTTGGTAATCAGAGAAAAGTGATTTTGATAGTTAATCTCACAACCCATTGGGCAAGACTAAAACTTTGCTTTCAGCTAAAAGCTTAAAGTCCGAGCCAGAAAGTGTTGCTGACTGAAGAATTGTGTCATCCATCTTCCTAACATGTGGAATGAAAAAATAAATGGGGAAAAAAAAAAAAAACCCAAAACAACAGACTTCATAATAAGAATAATTTTGACTTCAAAACCTGCAATCAAAAAATGGGTCAATTCTGAAACACTTCCATGTAGATGGGAGGAAAGAGCTGAAACAGAATTACTTAATTCTTCACTCTGGGGTTCTAATCTTGAATCAACCAATTGAGAACTTTGATTACCAGTCAGTTATCTTAAATGTGGATTTTTGTTTTTCTGAAAGTGGCTCTACAATATTTTGAAGATATCCTTGAATTAATGCCTGTTGTTGACTTGGCCACATCACCTTTGATGGAAGACCAGGATTATGAGCAAAGTCATGAGATACAGTTTTAATAATTAGCAGTACAATGTAAACATGGGATCAGTTGGTTCAATTGCTGTGTCTGAGCTGTAAGACATGCAGGCTGAAATCATTGGGCTGTCTTATTCCCTGCTATAGCAGGCAAAGGGCTGCTGCTGACTCCGTGCTGCTTCTTACGCAGAGAGTAGCATACTAGAAAACAGGGATAGCTATGTGCAGAAGAGCAGAATCAAAGGAAAAGATGGAAAAGAAGAACCAAACTATTTATTTTATAAGAAATCTGAATTATAATACAGATCACAGAACCCCAAACTTTGATGTATTTCTAGTAAGGAGGACTGGTTTCCTCACAAAAGCAAGAAAAAAAGGTGAACATAATGGTTATTTTCAACTTGTGTAATGAAGAGAAAAAGAAAAACCACTGATTTGCTGTCTCAGGTTGTGTTTCTGTTTCAGTGTTGCACAATATCTCTTCAGAGTCTTATTTTGCATTACTAATAGACTGAAAAATTTAGTATTAAAGAGTTGTTTCCTGATTGACATACGGCACACGGATGGCTTTTCTTGAGCCATCTACATGATAGAACATATATAATACAAGCAGCTGTGGTTTCCATATTCAACCACCACCTCTTCCACTGGTAATCTCACTGCAATAGGTTAGAGTAACACTCCCCAGCTCCCTCCTTCTGACTGTCTGAAAGCTGTTTGTCTATGCTGTATGTGACAAAAGGCATTCTGGCTTGAGTTTTATGTTTGCTGCTGCTGTCTGTGTTTGAGAACGTTTGTTGTCAAGCATGAAATCTGAAGATGACACATGTTGTCTATCTTCTAATTTTGCAGAATGTCATGGTGTTTTTGCAGATTGCAGATTCTTTAAGTGAGCTGGAGGCCTTAATGGAAAGGATGAAGAGGCTACAAGAAGATAAAGAGGATGAAGAAGCTTCTCAGGAAGAAATGGCAACTCGCTTTGAAAAGGAAAAGAAGGAGAGTCTGCTAGTAATTAGTGGAGGTATTTGTGCTCTCCCAGTTTCCTTTTGTTTGTACTTTGAACTAAACACTTCAGTGACTACAACTTTATCCATTTCTTTATTCTGTCTGTTTGTCTAGTAAGAGTGTAGTGAGGGTGGTCCTATCACTCGCTTCATCTGCGTAAGGTTTCTCGATTGGCAAATAACACCATCTTTTTTGCTACTTCAAATTCAGTTTTATAGGCTTCTTTAAAAACTGGGGTGTAAATTTCTTTCTTTATATGCTGTATATCTTCAAAATCACAAGTTCATGTAAATATTCAGTGATACTCCACAGGTTTAAGTTCTACAGTGCTTAGAAACTCAATGGCACTCACAAGTAGCCCTTAGATATGACATTTAGTTCTGGAAATAGATTAGAATGAGTCTCAACTTCTTTACTATTTACTGCCCAACTGGAAAGGACATTTCTAAGTGATCAGACTGCTGTGCCATTCCTGCCTGTGTTATGGTAGAAATTTGTAGGTTTTGCTTATGTTCAAAATCCTGAATGGAAAGCTTATTTTCCAGCATTCTTCATATGTGCTGGAGGCCTTCGTCTCTAACAAACCATACAATTAAATCTGTTTCTCATAGATAGGAAGGTGGGATTTTTTTCCAAAGAAGGTGTTTGAAGAAAGAATACTATTAAGACAATCAGATTCTCCAACCATTTCCTCATAGCAGAGGCTACTTGAAGATGATAGCTTGTGTCTTTTGAAGAAGTGAGCCATAAAATGCTTCACATTTTACTACAGTCTTCTTTGTGATTTTGGACCTTGGTAGCTTCAGAACAAACATGTTTGAAGGTATCTTAAGTATTTGTGCACTGAGGCCAAGGGAGAGGAATGTGGGATGGTTCAGCAGAGAAATTGTTTTGTGGCTCTCCAGAAAGATGCAAAATCTCTGATAAAAAGATATATCCAGCAATGTCACAGCTGGATTTTAAGAAATGGGCATTGTCCATTCTTGTTCTTATTTTTATACCGTTCCGACAGTATCAACTGTGCGGATAAACCGACACCCACCACAGTTTCATTACCAGATCAGGACTTCACAAGTCTCTACAATTTCAGGCATATAAGGAAGAAGTGTTTTTTTGGGACAGAAGGAGCCTGGTTTTGATGGGGTTGCTGCTGGTTTTGTTGACTTTCCTCCCTCTTTGCTTTCTTGATGGTTTGAGTTGAGGAGTCCGTATATGTTGGGCCCTTTACTCTTTCAGGAAACTCAGTCCTTGTCAGGGGACAGTAGTGTACCTGTGCAGGTTTTATATTCTTCCCTGAGGATTTGCCGTAGCAGATGCAGTGCGAGCTTCTCCGATGCGGTTATGTTTTGGTTGTTTAATGAGGCAAAAAGTAGATAAAGCACTTCTGCAATTCTTAGATTAACTGGCTTTTCAAGGCGCTAACAGCGGACATATGGCAACTGTCCTCTCCATGTACGTGGAAGCAAGCCAGGATTTTAACATCAGGGTCAAATGCAGTCAGCTATACAGAAGTCAACTTCTTCACAGGTAGTTACACAATCAAGCCACCTGTTTATTTGGGAAGGAAAGATTGATTCCAGAGAGAGAACCTGTGCTTGCTTAGTGACACATTTTGGAGCTCTTTGAAGATGCTTAGTTACTAGAGCTTCTGGCAGAATTTCAGCCTGCTGTGCTATAGACCTCTTTGCTTTCCTATCATCTTCAGATGATATTTACGAGTGGAGTGTTGCATTGCTCTTTGGCTGCTCATACTCTGGGTTATGAAACAGAGCTGGTGTAATTCCTGACACTGTACCTGCTCAGCACAGCAATCCTGTTGTCAAGGGTATGTTTGTCCGTTTCTTACCCCTAGCACAATGACTTCACGATGGGATTCGTCTTCCTGGTTTAAGATACATAGACTCGGCCGTCAGCAAAGAGAAGAGCACACCTCCAGAGCAAAGTTCAGCCCATCTCTTCCCATTTTGTAGAAGTACATTAGATGTCTGGTGTAGGCTGACACCTGTCAGGCTGTCTGTTGGCTTGGAGAAAGGGATGGATCTCATACAAGCAGATCAGGATTTAAATGTTTCTTTATTTTGTTCTGCTCTCTTCCTTTGCACTACTTCTAAAACTGTTCTCTAGTCCTGTAGTAGAGTAGTAGTTGAAAGTCAGAACTAATTTATGTGCTTACCTAAAGCAATGCATTTTGCTGTTTTGTTCACAGCATTTGATGATGAAATAGTTTCTACAGATGTCTCCCGCTATATTGAAGATCCTGGATTTGGGTACAAAGACTTTGCAAGGCGAGGAGAAGACCATCTGCCAACATTCAGAGCTCAGGTACCATCTCTTTAAAGTACATTCACTCAAAGAATGTTTGTATATCTCATTGCAGGGTGAAAAGCATAAAGTGGTTGTAACTTGAGATGAGTCTTCTACTATTTTAAATCTCAGACAAGGGAATACTTAGCTTTCTGTCTTATTCCAATTATTAAGCAGAATTAATGTTTGAAAACTGCAAAGTATAGCACTAAATCTGAAATAAAAAGTAGAAAAGAGTGAGTTTATTTCCTCTCCCTCAAGAAAAAAATCCACTGGAAGAACTCTTTATTTCTGTCATTTTATTGAGTATTCTCTGTCTAGTGGTCATCAATACATAGATGAATATATGTCTGTGAGAGTGATTTGGTGAGTATTGCTCTCATGTATGTATCAAATCATTAGGCTTTGAATGTCAGAAAATAAAAGTTCCTAAATATGCTTATTGAAGTTTTTTGCTATACTTGTATATATTTATTTTTAGTGCATTTTACCTCTCCATTGTCTTACATATTGACATCTTTTTCAATGACCAGACTCATGATCTTCATATACATGTAACAGGAGGGACATTCTTTGTGGTTCTCTTCTAGCTTGTAGAGTATATTAATCAGCAGTCTATTAATAAATTGTAAGCAACAGAAAAAATCTTAAATTGAATCAGAAAACTTCAATTAAAAAAACCAGTGGGTTTAGGAAAACTTCCTTATCAGAAGATGTATCTAAGATAGATTTATCTAAGATGTAAAATAAAGAATCCATGAGTACTCCCAGAAGATTATTTTAGCTACAGAGCAGTCTCTGATGATCTGGATAGTTTACTCTGTGGTCTTTGTATGAGCCTAAAGTAAGTAGATACTGCCAAAAAGTATAAGGCAGAGTCAGAATGCCTATAAAGCAAACATTCTGCTTAACTACTTTAGGAACAGCAGGCTCCCATGGAAAAAAACTCTATAGAAAATGAAATAGGAACTAAAACATTTCGGCTCTTAAATAAACAGGACAGTTTCTGGGTAGCATTCAAAGGAGTCACCTTGATAATTTAATGAGAATGTCCTACTCAAGCAATTCAATGTGTATACCCACAGCCTCCTAAATGCTCTACTGTTAATGTTATTTAAATTGCAGTAGCATCCCAAAACCCTGCAATAAATCCAATCCTTATTCTGAGAAAACAAGACGGCCTTTATTTAAATTCGTAGTAGAAAAAGGTATTCCATACACAGCAGAATGCCTTCAGATAATTTTTTCATTGTTAGTATGGATTAACTGCTGTTAGCAAACAGCACTTTCCCCCTTCTGAGGTTTCTGGTTTTCAGAGGCTTTGATGATGGCCCAGGTGTCCTGGATACCTTTACAGGACTGGTAGGTGCTGCGTATTTCTCACAAACCTTATGGTATTTTGGACTGGCAGCTGGAGACCAAATGTGCTGTTATGGTGCATTTCAGATGTCACTGACTGCCTCTGTTAGGCAGCTGAATATTGACCTATATAACTAGGTGATCTTCTGGGTCCCTCCCAACCCCTAACATTCTGTGATTCTGTGAAAACCCTTCCCCACTACCCTAAGCCAGGGACCAGTCCAGTAAAAGTGCTCTAAAGTGTCTGGTTGAAGACCTTTGCCCAGCAGTACCTTTCGAAAACAGCCAGACACAGGAAGGACAAGGAGATGGTGTCCTCAGCTGTAAAGGTTGCATCAGTGATCAAATGATTAAATACTTGCCAAGGATGTGGGCAAACTAACACATTCTGTGTAAGCACAGCATGGAGAATGGTTGCATGCTGCCCTGAACTAGGATCATGCTCCTCTGTTGATGCTGTGCCACCACTCTGCAAAGTGTTCAAAGAGTTTCCATTCCTGATAGGAGAAGACAAGCTTTTATCCTTCCAGTCCAGGTGCTTGTCTAAGACCAAAGCAGCCTGGATTTTATTCTTTTGTTCCAGGATGGTTCAGCACTTTACCCAATGATTTTACATCCTGCCTGGAAGTAGGTACTCCGTCTTTGCTCAGAGGTAGATGTCAAAGCTTCCAAGAGGAGCAAAGTTTTCCACTTACAGGCCCATCCCACATAGAATGACATTGGCAAGAGTGGCACAGCACTCAGGAGAAGCTTGGGGATTTTCCTCCTGCAAGCTAATGATATCCAGTTGTAGGTGGGGTGTTGTGATCCGATATTCATTGCCAGGAAGCCTGGCAGAACGGAGCAGGTGATAGGGATGAAGGATTCAAAATCTAAATTTTTTAAAGAAAATGAAGTTATAACTAGCAGACAACAACTATTGAGCTATAGAGAGGATGAGATAGGGACTTCATTTTTATGTTAATATATTTTGTTCTCTTCCTGCAGGACTATACTTGGGAAAATCATGGCTTTTCCCTTGTAAACAGGCTTTATTCTGATATTGGGCATCTCCTCGATGAGAAGTTTCGGATGGTGTATAATCTCACCTATAACACTATGGCAACACATGAAGATGTTGATACAACCACGCTAAGAAGAGCTTTATTTAACTATGTCCACTGTATGTATGGAATCAGGTATGGACAAAAATCCCCTGGCTTACGAGTGCATTTTAAACTGTGTAAACAGAATGAGAAATGAAGCAAGTGAAAAATATAGTTTAAGACTCTGTGTGAGCAAGTGGAGATGGTACCTCTATTGGCAAGCTAGAGTGTTTTTTTTTCTGGCATATCAGTGTAAATTTTGCTTCCAGGGGAGAAAATTATTATGAATGAGGATGGAAATTATTACATATGTCTTCTCTGAAGCCAGCCTGAATCTTTTGTTCAAAAAATACAACATACTAGTACTAAACCTTTCAGATCCTCTGTTACCAGGTGATTGTCTAGCCTGTAACATAAATGCTCCAATTGCCAAACTTAAGAAAATAACACTGCAAAAGACCGTGCTTTTAAAAACTTAACATCCAACAGAATGATTGCCTGTGTTATTTAGGTATGATGACTATGATTATGGAGAAGTTAATCAGTTACTTGAACGCAGCCTGAAGGTTTACATAAAGACAGTGACCTGCTACCCAGAGAGAACCACCAAGCGCATGTACGACAGTTACTGGCGTCAGTTCAAGCACTCTGAGAAGGTAGGTGTGCCAAAGCCAAATTGGCCTCACAGAGCCCCCTGTGCTATGGAAACATGAAAGTGTGGTAACACCTAAAAATAGCAGTATCTATCAAACAAGCTGGTTTTAACCAGAGAAAAACAAATGAGAACAATTCATTGCGTATTAGATAGCTATTTGACTAAAATGTTTCTTAGTGCACTGAAATAGTGATTCATTATTATTATCATTATTATTTTGAGTGACTTCTCAAAAGTATTGAACTGGCAACTTTAAAAGAAAAGTGGATAAACTTGAGAAGCCGAAGTGGTCAACTATGTCAATACTTGGGATTTGGGGATCAAAAAGACCTTGACTCTTACATATGTATATCTTCACTGTAATTTTCATTATCAAAATGTCAACGTGTCTTCAAGATATACAAGTCAATGTGTCTTCAGCTATCCAAGTGAAATGCTTCTTGACAAGTTCGATGTTTGTGTTCCTGCCAGCCTGTCTGGCATGTAAACCATTCCTTTTTCTGTGCTGTAGATCTAGCACAGAACTAATGCCATTAGGGTACAAAAAATAGTTTTATTGCAACTCTCAGGTGGAAGATTGCTTAAAGCAGCAGTTGAGGCTAGTTCCTTGCAGAACTGCTGTCCTGCAGCAGGGTACAGGGAGGAAGGACAATTTCCTGCAGTGATACTTTACAGAAGGTTAGCAATTTTAGCCTAAATGAACAGTGTTGCATTTGGAGATGAACTGAATGGCTGAATCAATTTTTAACAGGTTCATGTCAATCTACTTCTAATGGAAGCTCGTATGCAAGCTGAACTTCTGTATGCCCTTCGTGCCATAACTCGTCACTTAACCTGAAGCATTCGCTGAGCAGGAGTAAAGGAGTTTTTACTGAGTATGTAAAGACCTTTCGAAATAGATACACCAGAAGCTGTTTGTGATGTAGCATCAGGTTATTCAATTCTCTAGTGTCAAAGTTTAGCCGTGCTTCTTGACGGCTGTAATGTGCAATGACGTGTTTTATTTTCTTGATGCTTAACATTACTAATGATAACAAAAGTAACACTGAGGAGCACTACTCTGCATTGTTTCCGGCTGGAATTCTGCGCAGCAGTCAGGATCCTGAAACTGGTTTTGTTCAATCCTAGCGCTTTGTTCTTTAAGCACTGGAGTGAAGTGCTTAGAGACTTCTTGTTTTCCAAGCAATCATTTTTCAGATTAGTGGAGTCCAGCAGAAGATCAGTTCTACCTGTCCTGAGACCGTACCACCACGTCCTGACTCGTGACAAAGACTCACAGGCTGCGTTGCATTGAATTGCCCACTGGATTCTTCCATGTCTCCTGGAGACTGCTCGCCAGTCACTGTCTTACTACAGCAATTGAAGGTGATGCGAGATGTGGATACAAACATTGAGCACACTTTAATGTGAAATTAATCATGATAAATCCTACAGCATGCTACTGAAGTGCAAAATACATCTGCTTTGTCATGCCCCTTCCCGAGAAGAGGCCTCACGATTTGTCATTTCAGCCACACTTACCATGTTCCAATCATGCATAATCTTGTTTTACTTGACAGTCACCCTCAGTTGTCCTTAAAAATATCCACGCTTATCACATGTTGCAGTTTGTTTAGTTGGCACCTATGAAATTAATACACAAGCTGACCAAAAATAGGGTTGTGGGGTTTTTTTGCACTCTCTTCTTTCTCAGTTTGAACTAAGGAAAGTAAAGGAAGGCTGGCATATCTGTTCTTTCATATTGGATGTATAGAAATTTATTTCCCATAACTTTTTCGTAGCATGAAATTTTAATATTCAAAGTTTAAAAAGTTTCTATGCATTAGTGAGAGTGAACAAAAGAAAAGTGCAATATTTAAAAAGAAAGTGAACTTTTTTCCCTATCATGCCACTGCTAAAGTGTCCTTCTTATATAGCCATAAAGAAATTTTAAAATCAAATTTCTTTATTGTCTAAGGCCTAGCAGTTTTGTTTTAGCTTTTTACGGCTTAAGACAACCTGATACTGAGATGCCAAAGCATCCCCAAAACAAAGCATTCATGGACAACTGGTAATCTTGGGGAAGGGAAGAAATAAGCTGCCAAAAATGTCACACTTTTGTGCTGTTTCCAATGCTTATGACTAATTCTTAAGAGCACAAAATGTTGATATTTATAGCTTTATTTTGTATTGCATTTAATGAACCAGTGAAGTGCCTAAAGATGCTTAAACTTACCCAGTAAGATGCAAGTTGTCTCTGCTTCAGCTTTTGTCTGTTGGTTTGGACTTTCATATTACTTGGAGGAGGGTGACCTTGACTTCTGTTGCATACATTCAAAACTAATTGGATAGGTTTATTTTTAGTGTTCCATTGGATGGCAGGATTATTTTTTTTATTCTTGGTGATTGAAGAATAGTTTGAAAAAAATACTTTCAGTCATATTTTAACACTTGTAATTGACAGAATCTTGTAGCAGTACTCTACTGAAGTTAGTGATCTCTTTTCTTCCCTTTTCCTGAGACCTTGCTGTGACTTCGCATGTTGTTTTTTTCACTTTATCTATCTGTTCCAGAGTGGAAAGCTAAATGATTGTACACTTTTCTGCACTTCCATACTGCAGATTCTGCATGTGAAAACCTTTTGAGGATTAAATCAGTAATTGGTTTTTTTCTAATGTTAACGTTGGCTATTTAGAAAACTACCCAGTAGGCAGCATCAGGCTGTCTCCTAGAGCATTGGGTAAAACAACAGATTGATTTGTCTTGTATAGCTAACAAAAATTACTCAGAATTATTTTGATACTCATATGTGTGACCTTAAATTAACTTTCCAAGTTGTTATAATCCTTTTTCCTCCCTTTTGTGACTGTAGTGGCCATACCCAATGGCTTTTGTGCATAGAACAGTTATGCTGAGAGAAGCTTTCTTGCAATACTTCAGCTCTTTTCCAGTGATGGGATCTGTACAATACTAGTTTTAAATTCATTTGCTTTGAAAATGCAGGTAGTTCTCAAGAAGCACAGTTGAGCTCTGGAAAAGAGGTTGAACTAGATTTGGGTAACTGATATGATAACTTCCTTTTCCTTCAGAAATGCAAAGACTCTTAGAGTAGGTTGAGTTTTACATTTGGAAACATGAGTGCCTTCTTTCCTTACAAAATATACTTGACAGCTCAAATGTGTTCTGAGCAAAGTACATGAGCAGATTTGAAACATAGAAACCATAAATTATTTGCTTCATAAAATTTGTAGTAAACCAGTGGTTTCTTTTTTTTTTATTTGTTTGCTTGTTTAAGGTTCTATTTCAAGATATATAATGCCTGCAAGACATTCCACTGTAGGCAGTGTCATTGTACAATTAGTTTGGTATTTCTCTCTTTTTTTAAATATTAAATGCAAACTCGAAACTTCTGGAAATGTTTTCCACGTGGCATTTTTTTCAAAGTGTTGCATTTACAGTGTAATGATCTATATAGCCTAGTTTTTATCGTCAAATTTATGATTTTTAATAGTTTTTTGTTCAAATAGGTGCTTAAAGTGGGACAGCTCTTTGCACATGCTTTAGGCTCGCACTGTGCCAAATTTTAATGTGCGAGTGCTCTTGGGTTTTTTTGCATTTTTAAAGCATTCATGAAAGTGAAGCTGCACACTTTGTTCATTAATATTATTCCTAAGAGTACCCTAGTCATTGGAAGTATAGATACTCTCCCTCCCTCTGTGTTCCTTTATGGGAACTGCTATTTACCAGCATTAATGTTCGTCCACAAAATCCCAGCCGTGACCAACACAAAGGGAGAGCAAATAGTCTCCTGCCTGCTGAAGAGGCAGCTTGGGAGGCACAAATGAACCAGCTAGCACAGGGAACACTGGAAGTAGGCAGCAGAGCTTCTGCTTCTTACCATTGCAGAATCACTTCAAAATGTGTTTTGCAGTGGAGCACATTCTTGCTGAAATTTATCCTTTTTTTTTTTTTTTTGGTAGTGACGAGAAATGAGAATGTTGCTGATGGGAGGAAGCATTTGCATTTCCCAGAACATCACAAGAGTGTCATCAAACAGGACCAGAAACCATTTTAAACAAGGGTACAGTTTGTGCAGCTGGTTCCTAAAGCAAGTGTTGTGGTACTCTTATGAGTCTGTGGTCAGCTGTAGCTGGATTTATTTTTGAGACTGAACTGAAATATATATTCTTTGTCCTAAAGCCTTCAATAAAATGAAAAGGATGTACTTTAAGGGTTAAAGAATTACCAATATCATCTCTTCCTATGTATTAAAAAAACCTTTAAGGACAGGAAAATCAGTGATTGTAAACAATTACACATGTAAGTTTCTGTAGATTTAGCACAGATCAGAACGGAACAAAAACATTTTGCTTCTCTGTTACTTGAGTGCAGAAGGTCAAAGCACCATATTCTTCAAAAAAATTTTGTTCTTATCAATGCTGAAAGATGTTTTCATGGAATTTGAAAAAAGCAGTTAGTTGCCTAAAAATCAGTGGGATTTTAAGCACCTAGGCACTTAGCAAAACTCTGCAAGATGCCCACTTGCATTTTTGAGTGATTTTAAAGACAGTCACCTGAAATTCAACAGAAGAAAATCAGTTTTCATAGAGATTAAAGGAATAATGCGCAGCAGATCCATATGATTTGCAGCAACTGTTAATGAAATGGGTTGTTTTGGGGACTTAGTAGAGGCTTAGAGAAATCTTTTCCCAGAGTAGTTAAACTGTGAGCAGCTGCTCTTGCAGAAGAGGTTCTCAGTGTCTCCATGCATGTGTTATTCCATGAACATAGGCATGCATTTCAGGCTCATGTTCCAGAGTTAAGATGCCCTTTTAGAAGATCTGAATTCTTTAACCTCTACTTGCAGAACAGATTTATTGGTGGTAACAAGTGGATAGTTTGTGCTCAAAAAAAAAAAAAAAAAAGTTTTGACCAGAAATACTCAAAAATCTTTGTGATTTCTATGGATGTTCTTTCAGTTACTTCTCCTTAGAGGTTTGTATCTTTCTCCTATAAATAAGGGTAATGTTGCACAAAAATGGAGTGAATTAATTCTAAGTGAACTTTCACAGAGCTGACATGAATATGAAGCTGTAAGAATTGGTTTGCTGTTAGAGATCATTCCAGGAGCTGGACAAAAACGTCTGTTTTCACTGTCTGAACTTCAGATTTATTCTTTCCTATGTCCCCTGGCACTGTGCTTGTCTTAAAGACAGGGTTGCATCCACCAGCTTCTCCACATTTGGGAATTGTAAATTAATATTTTAATCTCCAAGTAAAAATTAATTTAGCATTTCATACCTACTGCATGGATCTCAGGTGTGGGAGGTGGAGAGAGCACAGTAGTATGAGGAAACTTCAGGAGCATCTTGATCAGTGTTAATTTATCCTTTAGAGCACATTGTCTGGCATGTGATCATGCTCCTGCTCCCCCAACACGCATCAGGCCTATCTTGCAAATATTAATCCATCTGCTGCTCACTGGGGGCAAAACTTTTCATTTTCCAGCCTGCCAGCATCACTCCTCTGCATCAAGTGTTTCCTGTCTTCCCAGCTCCCAACCCCTAGCAGGTGTGCAGGACAACCTTCTGGCCTTAACCTTGTA
This sequence comes from Corythornis vintsioides, assembly GCA_025447755.1. NCBI lineage: Eukaryota > Metazoa > Chordata > Aves > Coraciiformes > Alcedinidae > Corythornis > Corythornis vintsioides. The sequence goes on along the minus strand of JAOEGS010014911.1, from coordinate 8,026 downwards.
AAACCACGAGGTTCCTCTTTGACCATTTGCTGTTGAGGTCAGAGGGTCTTTCTCGTGTTCAGAGACACTTAATTGCTGTATTAGGTTATTTCTGGACAGGAGAATACTAAAACTGGTTTGAAAGGGTGACAGTACTTTCTTAGAACATTTAAGTAGCATTTACCAGTAGTGTGTCAGATCCCGTCTCTGGAGTTACAGTGGTAATCCATTGGATCCCCTGAGGAAACACGTCCTTTATCAAAACTCCCCATGCTTGAGCTGTTCATCTGTGCAGGTTTCATTGAGGGACATCTAATGGGAATTTGAGTCCTTTTCCACCAGGCAGACATGACAGGGCCTCTGTGTCAGCAGCTTCTTGGGTGCCTGGCAGCAAAGCAGACTGTGGGCAGCCTCTGAAACAAGTGGAGTTGTGTTTTTCACCTGTCTATGGGCTAAATCCAAACACATGCTATGGAGTGGCTGCTGGAGACACAGGCAGGGGTGAGTGTTCCTATGAGTACTGAGTAGGAACATCATCAGAGCTTGTGGAAGATAGAAACCTGGATTCTGCTCTTGTTCCTGACAGTAGTTAGAGGTGGTTTTGAAGATGCCACTTAATATACTAATTGTGGGGGAGCAAACCATGCTGTTGGCATCAGAAGGTGCAGATCATAGGCACTCTTGAGGGGACTCAACCAGCACAGGAGGAGTTGATACAATGGTCAGTTGAAAAAACTTCACCAGTGTGTCTGAGAGGCTCTCGACTGTGTGTAGGACAGATGGTGGGAGATAACTCCTTCCAAGGTGTCCAGAGGGTTCCTGCAGGACAAGAGCTGGGATCCTTTCCTTGATTGGAGTAGGGGAAGGGTTCCCTTCTGCCCAAGAAAACTATGCTGCTGTTGAATTATATTTTCTTTTCCCCCTGTAAGCTCTTTGAAGGGAGGTTTCAGACCAAATGGGTGAATCACCAGGCACTGTGTCTCCAGCTGAGGGATCTGAGAGGCAGTGATAGCTGCAGGTCTGAACACACACGGTTCAAAACTGTTTCTCATTCCCCACTTCGCACTCGTGTTGTGCCACCAGACCCTCTTCCCTCCAGCCCGGTTGCCACGTGCCCAGGTGGCTACCGGAGCAGCCTGCTGGGGGTGCTGGGAGATGTGGCCACTTTTAGGGGAAAAATAATAATAATTATGCTACAGCCTTTGGACTCTGTGAGGTGACACAGTCAGAAACCTTTTTCGTGGCTGTGATCGGAACTGGATATAAACTGTAGCTTAAAAAAGTTGGAATTTTGTAAACTTGAAATCTCTTGGTTTTACCCTTTTCTTCTTTTGCTGGAAAGCCACACAATGAATGTATATGCTTTATCTTTCTCTGACATAACTGAATATCAGACTGCCAACTCCTTGTTTTGTATTAGCCTTTCTTCTTTTTTCTTTTTTCTAAAAAAAAAAAACCAAACTAAAAAGAAAAAAGAAGTTTGTGAGCAATATATGTAGCATGCTGTGAATGTCTGTTTTGATCTTTATAGTTACTCTTTAATCCATCAGTATTAACACCAGTTCTTTTTTGTGTTCCACTTGGTACTTTGTATGCGGTGTAAGCAGAAGCTGTGATTGGCTTTGCAGTCCTGTGCCGTGTTACTGTAACTCCTTTGATTTTTTTTTTTTAGGAAGCACCTGACTGTGGGCCACCCTGGGGCAGGCAGCGTGCCCATACACGACTGCCACTTTTCAGTCTCTTGTACTATGTATAGTTTTAAGTAGAATAAGCTTTTTAACAGAATATTGATGCGGTTTATGAATCACGCAGGCTGCAAGTGTCTGGTGTGTGAGTCTTTGTATTTATAGTTGCTGGGGTTTGTTGGTTTTTTTCTGTTTTGTTGTTGTGGGGTTTTTTTTATCATTCATAAAAGTAGCAAACTTGATAAACATAGCCACTTTAAACTGCTCTTGCTAAACAGACTCTGCTGTAGATAAAATACCACTGTAGACAGAGGGAGGCGTGTCAGCAGACCTCTCCTGGCCCTGCGTGGGCTGAGCCCCTCTCTGCAGAAAGCCCAGTCCAAGTTGCACGGCCACCCTGCATTTGGGGGGCTGGGGTCTGCTTATGTGCCAGCCCCCCTGCCCATGTGGTGGCTGCCCCCCATGGTGCAGGGTGGGCAGCGTGAGCCTGGTTGCTGTGGGAGGGGTGGGTGGACCAGCCGCTGGACGAGAACACAGGCACGGTGTTTCTGCAGCCAAGAAGCTTCCGAGCCTTTACCGAGTGAAAAAATTAGCTCTTCATTTGTCATCTGCAGAGTCCAGTGTGTTGGGGGTAAAAAGGGGCATTGGCTCCCCATCGGTGGCCATAGTTCTGAGCCCCCTCACCCACAAGCTGGGAGGACAGCGCTGTGCCCAGGGCAGTGACATTTCCTTGCAGCTCCCACCTCTCACCCTCTGGTCAGGGGGTCAGTTGTACCCAGCCCCAGCCCGACAGATGTCAGCTTCTTGCCTTCTCCTGCCACAACTGCATGGGTGTTTCGGGACAGAGGATGAAGGACAAAGCTTTGATCCTGCTGCTCCTTCCCACCGCCGCAAGGCAGAGAAGCGTGGTATAGCTCTGTGGGTCCCACAGTCCCTACAGCATCCCCACAGGCAGGTGGCACATAATCTGCCCTGAGTCCTGGAGACAATGCTGGGGGCTCCTGCTTTCGCAGGAGGGGTGCCTGCGAGGTGAGGCAGCTGCTAGGAGCTCACTGTGGATTTCCACAGCAGCTTTTATATTTTTTTTTCTTGTTGTTGCTGGTTGGGTTTTTTTGTTTTGCTTTGGTTTGATTTTGATTTTTTTTTTTTGCAGAGGAAAGACTGACGTAGTGGGATGCATTTTTTTTTGTGTGTGTGTGTGTGTGATTTTCGTTAGTTTTTAGGTTTCCCAACTTGAATTTATCTGAACAGACACAGAAGGAACTTTTTTTTTTTTTTTGTGAGTTAGGAGACAAAAATGCATTTTTAAACAAAGGAATCATGTATTAACATTTTAACAGCAATTCATAAATCTGCACTTTTTATGAGGTTTTGAAAAATCTATTTATAGGTACGGAACAATGGGGTTTGTTTAAAACTGTATCGCATTTATACTTGCTGAAATTACTTTCATTGTTATCAGTAGGAATTTTATTGGTTAAATAAAATGAATAAAACCTATTGTCGGTCCAAGCCATCATTTGTCACATGTTGGGGAACCCATCTCTGGAGAAGATGTCTTGCCCTTGCCTCACCCTTTGATGGAAATAACCTCCCAGAAAACCCTAAAAGCTCATTTCTCGTGTGTGCTCTGAGGAGGACTATGGCCAAGGGCTGTCACAGCATGGCCATTATGCCCTGACTTCTTTGAGTGGTTCAGCTTCATCCTGCCCTGAAAAATACACTTACATCGGTAGAAAAAAAAAAATAAAAATCAAATCTCTAAATAAAGTGCTTATTTATTTGCTCTCACTGGGAGATTCAAAATATTGAAAATATTTATCATTTTGTATCCAGATAGAGCTTCCCATCCCCTTACGGTCACCGTGGCTGTCACCTCCAGGTACCAGAGAAGCTCTGGAATGGAGGGAGGATGGCTGTGTGGCTTTTTCACCATTGTGAAAAAGATAAAAAACTTGCTGTATTCCTCAAAGCCAAGCACTTCTGTGGAGTTCCTGCTTTACTTGTTCAAGGTCCCCCAGAATGGGCAAGCCTCAAGGCAGGACAGTGCCTTCCTCAGGCCAGCCCAGCCCTGATCTCAGTCCTTGCACACAGCTCGTGGTGTGAGTGATCAGACTGGGGGACCCAGCACAGGCAGAGGACAGCCTCACTCCCCAGAGAACCCAGACTTGCCCTTCACACCCTCCTCACCTCTCTGGCTGGTTTCCCCCCAGGAAAGCCAAAGTCCAAAACATTTGTGTGTTGTTGCTTCCCCTGACCTTCACCTTGGCTATCTCCCCTGGACTCTGCTGCCATCCAGGCACCCATCCCAGCCTCCCAGTTCCACACCCACTTGCCCTGAAACCCAGCCCATGGCTGGAGAAACCCAGAGGCTGGCAGTCCAGGGACCATGTTGCAGGGATGGTCATGTGTCCACACTGGGCAGCCATGGAACAATCTCCAATGGGAGATGTCCTCCAGGACTTGGGAAAGGGCCATGCCCAGAGTTAGGGTGGGTAGCCCCACACAGTGAGCATGTCCTTGGGGAGATTCATCTGGGCTGACCCTGAGCACCCTCCAGATCCCTCCCCAGCCTCACAGAGCACAGGGAGATGGAATCATCACAGAATTACAGACTGGTAGGCATTGCAGTGATCTCTAGAGATCATCAACCTCCCTGCCAAAGCAGATTCACACAGATCAGGTCATATGGGATCGTGTCCAGGTGGGTTTTGAAAGTCTTCAGAGAAGGACACTCCACAAGCTCTCTGAGCAGCCTGTTCCAGTGCTCCATCACCCTCACAGTAAAGTGTTTCCTCCTGTTTAGGTGGAGCATCCTGTGTTGCAGTTTGTGCCCATTGTCCCTTGTCCTGTCACTGAGCACCACTGAAAAGAGACTGGCCCCATCATCTTGACAGCCACCCTTTAACTATTTATAAAAATGTATAAGATCCCTTCTCAGTTCTTCTCCAGGCTAAATACAGCTTTAGGTCTCTCAGCCTTTCCTCATAAGAGATGCTCCAGTCCCTTAATCTGTCTTCATAGATCTGTAGTTTCTTGTCTCTCATGAACTGGGAAGCCCAGAACTGAACACACTACTCCAGATGTAGTCTCACTAGGGCAGTGTAGAGGAGGAGGAGACCCTCCCTCAACCTGCTGGCCTCATTGTTCCTAATGCACTGGGAGACACCCTGTTGTGCTCCATAACCAGCACCACCTGGGAGCACAGCCACACCCAGCCTCCCAGATGGATTTGAAAAGCCATGAGCAGCAGCAGGGTGGCCACTAGCAGTGCTGTGCCACCACAAGCAGTGGCTGGATGCCCACTCATGGCTTGAGCAAGCCCACATCCACAGAGCTGAGTTTCAGCTTGTACCGAGTCTCCTTTATTTCTTCCTGGCACTGCCTTAGGCTTCTTATGCCATGACACTGGGAATAAATGCTGACTAGCCCTAGATCCCCATACAGGGCAACTAGTGGGTCCTCTCTACCAAGCACTGGCATTAATTGCTGCTGAAGTGCACCCACCGGTATATGACAATTTGGACCCATCTGGATGCTTTCCTGCGTGGCCTGCCCTGGGTGTTCCTCCTCTGTCAGGGGAATTGGATTTGATGATCTTCAGATGACCCTTCCAACCCCTACTGTTCTAACATTCTGTGATTTCAAAGCTGCACATTATAAGTTATAGGCCGCATGGGAACATGTGACCACCCCCCCATGACTTTGAATTTGTTCATGATGGAGCAACCTGGTAAGGCACCTGGACAGCAGAGCAGAGGCTCTACAAATCCAAGCTAGAATCAGAGATGTTATAAATGGCATCACTCATCATGCCAACAAGCTCATGTAAATATAATTGATTCCTTTGCAAACTTTCCAATATAAAAAGAAGATAATCACTGTATTTTTATTTCTTGCTAAATTAAATCCTTCCCTTTGCATCCTCCACGTGCACTTTTTGTCCTCAGGCTTTCTTAAAGCCCTTGGAGGAAAACTTGAGCATTCTCAGCCTGCAGGAAAGTGCTGTTGCAGCAGGGGAGTCTTCTCCTCCTTCCTGTGGCTGCCCTTTAGAATAGCAAGGTGTCAGGGAATAAAATGTTGCCAAACACTGGATACAGAAAATAGAACATCTGATTTCAGCCAAAAGTGAAGTGTTTTAGCAGTCGTGATCTGCAACAGTCGAGTGTTGATTTACCCAGGAATGAGCTCTCTGGCAGTTTTCTGCTGCAGCGTGTGACCCCACAAAAGAGGGTTTAGCTTCAGCAGAGCATACCCCTCGTTGTCCTCGCGTCCTGGTGTCTTTTCATGATGCACTGAGAACACCGGGAGAAGAGCTGGTCTTGCGGACATGATGCCACCCAAATACAGACTTTTGTCTTGCTGTATTCCCTAGATAATCTCTTTTGGCTTCCTCTGCAACCGGTGGAGAGATGGAAAGACTCCACCAGAGGGTGACATCTGCCCTGAATAATCTCCTGAGGGAGTCTGACCCGCCCCCACCCGCAGGGGCCACACGCTTGGGTTGCAGCGTTCGGCTCTCGGAAGGGCAGTCTGTAGCTCATATCTGCAGTGCAGCACAGGGAGATTGAGAAGCTCAGATGAAACCAGTTTTCGTTAGATTTAAGCTAACCCCTAAGTTTTTCTTTCAGTTTTTCCTGCTGAGAAAGAGAAACAAAACAAGAAACCCTCCCCACATTTATTGAAAACAAAAACAAAACAACCCAACCAACCAACCAAAAAAAAAATCAAACAACCAACCACAACCAACAAACCACCAGGAACAGAAGCAGCTCAGCTTCTAAGGCATCCTTAGATCTAATTAAGAGACCTGAGTGCAAATCTGCCAAAGCACAGAGATCCAGAACCTCAGTGCTGTGTCCCTGGGGGTACCAGCAGTGCCACAGGGCATGTTGTGGGAATGTGCTTGGTGCTGAGCACCTCCACCTGCTCACAGCTGGAATGGTGATGGAGAAAGAGTGAGACTGTGAGTATGGTCCTGAGAGAAGTAAAGGATGGGTACCAGGTTCCCAGATACATCCTCCTCCACAAAACCTCCTTCTGACTGGACTTAGGGGGATGATCTGTAACATCACAGGGATGGACAAAACTAGCCTTCATTGCTGTAACCCAAGTGCCAGTTCCCTAATCCTTGATGACACTTGGCACCTGATATGTCACCCATTCTCTTTAACTGTCTGCTGGTGAGACAAGTAGCTTCAGATATAATTTGCACCTCTCTGACACCAGGATGCTGTTACCATTCAAACCTCTTCTGCAGCCACTGGGCTCTGTGGTCTCAGACTCTTGAGAAGACAGCCCCTTTGCTCCAACCCACCTAAGTCATCTTGGTTTCGCAGAATGTGGATATTTTTCCATCACAGGCTGTCACTTGCAGTGCAAGGGTCTATGATTACATCCTGCAGGTGCCTGAGGGCGAAGGGTGCACTCAGCTACCCCACAAATACATATGTTTTCTGTGAACACAAAAAACTGTGGGCCAAGTTCTCTGGGAGATGACTCCACACAGGGCAGGCCAACTCACAGGGTTCGAGGAACAGACAGTGGCCAATACAATCTGTTGCAGCAGGACCGTACATCAATGACCACCATGCCCCACATGTGACTGCAAGCACTGGGAGTCATTTCCAGCAGCACTCGGGAGGCATCAGCTGATGGTATCATTCCTGTCTGCATGGAAGGACTTAGTGACCCAAGAGACTTCCAAGGGGCTGTAGGAAAAGATCATCCCATCTGTACAGTCATCTGGGTGATCCACATCAATGGACACCAGACAGTTGAGAAGGTGTGACAACTCACGTGCCAAATGTCATCAAGGACTAGGGAATAAGCACTCCAATCATGGACACCTCAGAGGTCTCCATGAGTGGGACAAGAACCATCATCAACCAGCCCCAACTAAGCTTCATTGGCCTCAGCTTTAAGCATCTATCTGAGGTGTTCAGGTTCCTCCCCTGCTCACATCATCATCCTGATGCCTGCTGCAGCTTCTGGATTTGGTCCATAACCATCTTCTACCAGCAGACAGCAGGAGGTTCAGCAAAATCTGCAGGATCACTGCAGTAAACACATAGTGACATCTGCTCCCAGAGTCCATTCCCCACCATGTTAAATCAGTTCAAAATATCAAGTTCTTAATAAGATGATACTGCAAAGTAATTTGAAGCCACTACTTCAGCTTTGAGGGCAACTTTGCTGCTGGTTTAGTGGAAAATCATAGAATGTTTAGGGAAGGGACCTCCAAAGGCCATCTAGTCCAGCCCCCCTGCATTGAGCCCCTCTCCAGCCTTCCTGTAGGCCCCCTTCAAGTACTGGAAGGTGGCTATAAGATCGCCCCAGAGCCTTCTCTTCTCCAGGCTGAA
>JAOEGS010014910.1:3725-14342 GCA_025447755.1 Corythornis vintsioides | reverse complement strand
TCTTTCTTTCTTTCTTTCTTTCTTTCTTTCTTTCTTTCTTTCTTTCTTTCTTTTTTTTTTTCTTTCTTTCTTTCTTTTTTTTTTTCTTTTTTTTTTTTTTTTTTTTCGCTTTTGGCCACGTCCAACCAGGGAAGGGCCCTCCCCCTCCGGCACGTCCCTGCGCCCCGGCACCGCAGCGCCCGCACTCCCGGAGCATGGCCCCCCCTGCCCCTCCGCCGCGGCTGCAGCTGCCACGGCCCCCCAGTGTCTGACTTCAGACGGAGGCGGAGCAGCGCCGGGAGCCGCCGGCACCGGCTTCCCTTCGGAGCGGTCCCCGGGGAGCGGAGCTGGCCGCGGCCCTTCGCCCCCGCGGGCCCGGATCGGGGCTCGGCTTAGGCACCGGCTGCCGCCGAGCAGCCGTCCCCGCACGGGCTTGCCGCCTGCCGTGCTTGCTTGGATGAGTCTGCGACATGCCTAATAAGAGACGAGATGGGCCAGGGCGACGAGAGCGACCGCATTGTGATCAACGTGGGAGGGACTAGGCACCAGACTTACCGCAGCACCCTACGCACCCTGCCCGGCACTCGGCTGGCCTGGATCGCCGAGCCCGATGCCCACAGCCACTTCGACTATGACCCCCGCACGGATGAGTTTTTCTTCGACCGGCACCCGGGCGTCTTCGCCCACATCCTGAATTACTACCGCACCGGCAAGCTGCACTGCCCCGCGGACGTGTGCGGGCCCCTGTATGAGGAAGAGCTGGCCTTCTGGGGCATCGATGAGACCGATGTGGAGCCCTGCTGTTGGATGACCTACCGGCAGCACCGCGACGCTGAAGAGGCTCTGGACAGCTTTGGTGGGGCGCCCCTGGATAGCAGTGCCGAGGACGGAGACATAGATGGCACCGGAGACTCTGGTGATGGTGAAGAGGAGCTGGAGATGACAAAACGCCTAGCACTTAGTGACTCCCCAGATGGCAGGTCCGGGGGCTTCTGGAGACGGTGGCAGCCCCGCATCTGGGCGCTCTTTGAGGACCCCTACTCCTCCAGATATGCAAGGGTAAGCTATTCGATCGGCACGCTCATCCAAACCTCCCTTCGGCCCCGCTTCCTCCCAGCACCGTCAGGGTTACCTCCACTGTCAGAGCAGAGCAGCCATCCATGTGTGTGGCCGCACAAACCACGCGCGGGATGGGGACACAACGCCTTCGAGCAGGCCCCGGGCATGGCGTGCAAGTGGACACCAAGGCAGAAGCTCGTATGTGGGCTTCCAGAGACCCCTATTATCTATCAGGCTCCTAAAACCCCCCAGCCTGGGGCAGGGTCCCATTGACAGGCCAGGGAGATCTCCGTTACACCAGGTAATGTTCCTCCATGAGCAGCCTTTTGCAGCCAGTTATCCCCCAGTGAAGGCAGACGCCGTGTCCAGCCCACTTGTGACCTAATGGCTCTCTCCCCTCCGTGAGATGGAGAAAGATCACGAGCGCAGGGCAGTCCCTGGGAGACCAGGGGATCTGGGGAGTTTCTCAGCCTGGACTGGAATCTGTTCCTTTCTCTTTTCTCATATGTACCACGTTAAATATTTATGATCGTGCTTCTCCGAGAATGAGCGATTCAATTCCTCACCTCCTCGCTCTGGCTTTTCCCTTGTGGAAAATGCAAGGTATTAATCAGAAGAGAGGGTTCATTCATGTAGAAGGGACACTGTGTTTGATGGGTTTCTTGCCTGGCTACTGAAGGACAGCTCCTCCCCTCCGGTGCCTGCGGTTGTTTTGGAAGGGAATGCACACTGGTGCAGTTCACAGCATAGCTGTGGATAGAGGCGGCCTTAAACCGTCACCTGGATCCTTTCAGTAGGCACCATTCATGATATTGCATGATTATAATTACATTAATTAAGACCTGATTCTCCTCCTGAAGTCAGAAGCAAAGCAAACATTTCCTTTGGGAGCAGGAACCCCTAAGATACCCGTATTGATAGGAAGGGAGACAGATGAAGGATAACGCCTGACAAAGGAACGGGTTGGGATGGACTGTGCTCCTCTCCTAAATACACCTTCGTTCTGGCATAATTGCTGCCAGTCCTCAGAAGGGATGAATGCTGCTCTGCTGTGGGAGGATGATCGGTGTTCCTAAGGAGGATCAAAGAAGTGAGATCAGATTAGGGAGCAAATTGTATGGATGCAGAGAAGTGGAAATGCAGGGACAGGGGAGCTGGTCGGTAATGAACGGGTGATGGAGCAGCAGCTGCTGGAGACTCTGGGTCTGAGCAGAGATCCCAGCAGGGAGCCTCCAGGTCTGCAGGCTGAATGAATGGGGAAGGCTGGAGCAGAGCCTGGAGTTGCATCTTGGTGCATTTCTAAAGATTCCTGTTTGCGTAGCCTTTGGAGATTTCCCCCCTGAACAAAGAGGTTAATATTTCAAATGAATTATTTTAAACAGCACAGAGGATAAAGGAATAATAAAATATTTACCACACGATGAAAGGATGATGCTGTTGTGTTGAAGCTTTCAAATCCCTGATTTCTGCCAAGGGTAGGTGGAAATGAGAGGGAAGGCTGGAGGGCATCCTTGGGCAAGGCTTAGGTAGCTTCCTTCAATGGAGCCCAACGTTAGCCGGTGGTGATTGGGATAGCAGAGCTCTCTGCTGCCCAGGAGTCTGCTGGTAAAACACATTTCAAGGCAAATCAGTGTGCTAGTCCAGGATTTTGTGGAGCAGCCCAACAGCCAAGTGGATAATGCTGTCCCAGGGAAAAGGATGCAAACAGGCTAAAACACCCTTTTGCTTGGAAGCATGAAGAAACTGTAGGTGAGAGGACCAAAATCTATAACCAACATTGTGTTGTACACAAAGCAGGAATTCTAGGAGGATGCAAATTCCATTCTTCACTGGCGTTTCCATTTGGAATAGTTATAATTTGGGTTTGTTTAGTTGTTTTTTTTTCACAGGGAATGTTATGCCAATTACATGTACATACCTGGTAGTTCATCATACCTACCCCTGATACACCTCTAACTTATTCTTTCCTTAAAAAATTGTTGAACTAGAGAAATAGGAATTCTGGGCAGAGTTGAAGTGCATATTGCATATTTAATGGGTTAAATATGCTTCTTAACGTGCATCTATGGAGATGTAGGTCATGTGCATTACTATTTTGCATGAAGGAGGGTGGTTTTCATCATCAACACATGCACACATTGTCCATTAAGAAGACATTATAAGACACTTAACATTTTCTAATAAAAGCCATATGTTCTGGTTATGGATGTAAAAAGAGATGGGAACTTGATTTATGCTCCTGTAACCTAACACAGACACTGCAAAAAGACCTGAAAGTCACGATAGCTCATTTACAAGAAGCTAATTGATAGCATCATTAACCAGTGAATGATATATTAAAGCAATCATTAGAGGCAGGCAACAAACCCACCGTTCCCTTGTTTTTAATTGTCTGTGCTACTTCCAATTACAAACTGTATTTCAGCAGTGCAAAAATGTGACCTCACACTGCCATTTTGTGACAAAATCCCCCAAATTGCCATCCTAATTATTCCTGAGGTTTGTAGGAGTGATGGTTATTATATACAGCACCAAAATGTACCTCAAAATAACATCTTAATATAAGCATCAGTTTACATAACCGTTCTACTGTTACACTTGGGCAAGGTAAAGGAACACATGAATATTAAGCTTAAATGAAATCCTGAATAGAGCAAGATTCCTCTGGACTGTCTGCTACACCAGCTCTGTGCAGGGTGAGGAACTCTCCATGGAAAGCTCAGTGTTTACTCAAATCCAGCCATCCTTTTGGAGCGTTTTGATGGACACTTGTTACAAAATTTTTGACTGCTTTGCTTCACCAGCACCTTACTCATTCTAAATTGCATCAGTTCTCCGTGTAGAAAGCCAGGGGAGACTAGAAGGGCATTTGTGTATGTCAGGTAAAATCAGTCAACTCTGCAAAAGTTGTCTATTTCTAAGCTTCCTTTGACAAAACATAAGCTCCCAGCCACTCATCATTTGCCTTTAGGTGCAACGTAGTCAACAGTTCCTTGTTGAAGCAAGAGTGGCTGAGTTCAATTCCAGTTTTCTAAACACAAATTTGTTAAATAAAAAGATGAAATGGCATAATCTTCTAAATCTGGAATAAGAAAGGGTAGCTCATTTTAAATCCCAGATTGCCTCAGACACTCACCTTAGTGAGATAAACAGGTGTCACACTTCTCCATCATTTAAACATCCACGTTTGGGTAACAGGGGCAAAGTCTGCTACCTGGAGAGAAGGTGATGGAGATTTACTGGGTTGCCTGTGCAGACAAATATTTCAAAAGCAGCTGGCACTGCATCTCAGGGAACACTCTGCACCCCAACTGGCAAGATGTTGCTTAAAAACTTCTTGGAACTTCATTTTTTTTAACACGGTCAGGCAACTGTGTGAATTTCTTTTTCTTCAGTAGATGCAAAGGGGGACAGAGTCACAGGGGAAGCTGCAGGCAGGCTAAAGGATGTGTGAGAGTCAGGCTATGATGGAGCTGCTGCCCTCTGCACTCACTAGGCTTCATGGGCCACTCAGCGCACAAACGTGTGAAAAATCTTTTCTTAGCATCATCTCTCCTTGATGTGACCATCTGGTCATGCTGTACCTACACCAGCAAAGCTCCCACTGACTTCCTGGGAAGCCTGGCCTGGTAGCTGGGGTGTTTGCTCCCTTCCTTCTCCCCTCCCAGCATGACAAGGCTGTGCTTGTGTTCATTCCCAGGCGATCCTTGGTGCTGGAGACCCGGCAGAGATTCTGTGCTGGTGCCCACCTCCAAACTGGACAGTTAAGCTGCTTTAATGGACCATCAGGAAAGCTTTTGTAGTCCTTCCAAATCAACATTTCAAGTAAAAGCTGGTCGGGGTCCCATGGGAAGTCCTCAAAGGCTTGATGTGCCACCTTGGCATGTGCTATAGAGCTCTGGTCTCCGGGAGGCAAAGCTCTCCCTCCGAGCTCCCTCGTGTTCTCCCTTCACATCCTGCAGCAAGATCTGTTTCCTCACTGGGTGATTTCTGAAGGACAAGTTTCTGGCACCGAGAAGGAGACAGGGAAGGGGATAGCGGGGAAGAGTTGAGAAAAAAGTATTACCCAGGGATTTCTTCTAGCTTTCTTTTGTACCCCCAGAGCATTTCAACCTTGCTGTGTTCACCTAAGCTGATTTTTCTCTATACGAACTACATCCTGTAGGCATGAGAAGGATTATGGGATCCTAGTTCCTGAATTCCCCTGCTGTCCCAAGGCTAAGAGGTTGGGATGACTTTGGCTCATTCTCTTCCCTGGCCCAGTACAGCTAAGATCAGGAACTGGAGAAGGCACTGGGAAGTGAGAATAGACACTTAGCACACAAGAGGAGCTGCTGCTGCAGCCACTGGAGATGGGACATGCTCTGCAGGGGGGCTCCAGGGACAGGGCTGAGCATGGGCAGGTAGAGAAGGGCGATGCCCCTCACACCTTCCCTTATCAAAGGGGCCCTGGTGGGACTTCTCCCCCACCTCAGGCCTCCCCTGCAGAGGCAGAGCTAGTCCTGCACTGAAGCTGCCTGCAGTGGTTCTCTGCACACGCTGACAATTAACTAGACAGCCTAATTTTAACTGCATACTGCATTACAGCTTTGGAAAAATGAGACTCTTTCCACATCAAATGAAGTTTCCCCTGCACTTGGAGTATAATAGAATTACAGATGGACATCTATTAACTACCATTCTATCATTCATTACTAATATAGTTCCTAAAATCCCATTTTATTCCTATTTTTTCCCACCAAGGGACAAGTTACTGCAAATCCTTATATAACCCATTATATCCTCTTCTCTCCGTCCTGTCCAAAGAAATCTCTGCACTGCCAGCTGGGAAACGTTCACTGCTCACACCAAGACCCATGTTCAGTCCCTATCCAAGTAGCTGAGGAGGGAGCACTCACAATTCACACTCACAAGCAACTCCTGGGAACTGTCCCTCTGGCTTCAGAAGGAAAATATTTTAAAACCTCCAGCACCATGAAACCCCCAAGTGAGTGTAGCAGTCATTGGGTTCAGTTGCTCAGGAACACATAGGAAGATGGGAAGTCTGCCCATAACATCTTGCAATCTCTTTGAAGTCACAACCTCATGGCAAGATGAGAGGGACGGTGTTATCCACCTGACAAATCTGTGTCTGGCTGGTACAGACTTGGCAGTTTTAATTCAAGGAAGGGGTTTTTTAAAATCCATTTGCCCATTTCCAATTTTATTTCTATTATTCTGAAACCTTAAAAAAGAACAGCATCTGTTGCCATTTTAATTTTTGTTTTAATCTTACTTATTTTTTATGTTTCTAGGTTACAAAATTTACTTGATTTAGCCAAGGCTGTGATTGTATGGATCATACCATCATATGCATACACATATATATGCCTTCCTAGCACTGCCACCTCCTACGAGGCTGAGTGGGATTTCCATATGAGGAAGGACTTCAAAATTAAACCATCCCAAAATACTTCTGAAAATGTAACCGTGGTGCCACTGGAATCGATATGGCTTTAGTGACTGGTTTCAGTGTGATCCTTGGTCCCTTCTCTCTTCAATCCATCCCTATGTGCCTTCAATTATTTTCTTTGCCCTTCTCCTGACATTTGCTATTTTGGTTTTGGTCAGAAAAAAAAGGCAACAAAACACTGGTATTGTCTGTTGGTATATTATGAGACAAAGGATAGAAAGATCCACGAATCAATTACAATATTTCTATTTTAGAGCTGCTCGCAATAATGTGTTCTATTAGACTGCAACTAGGAAAGCTGTTTTTCCATTCTTCCTTCTGCCTTGCACTCCACTACTCAGTGGCATTCATTTCTCTTCTTTGTAAAAAGATGTGCCTGATCTGTGTGTGTTTATGGTAGTACTTCAGTGAAGTCTATACATATTGCCTTCCTCCTCACATAAGGAGAGATGTTCGCAAATCAGCAACAGAGGGCCCAGCCTTACTGGTGTTGAAATTCAGTGCCAAAATTCCCAGTGACTTCAAGGATAGCAGTGAATTTTCCTGCAGTATGCTTCGGGATCACAAATGAATTGCAGGGTCCTGCTTTTTTTTTCACTGGAGGCATTACCTGTTTCCATTGGGAAGCACCGAAGCACGAGAAATGTTAGCAATCCCTTAGGAATGTACATCCCTATGTTTTCAGAATCATCTGAAGACACGAGCATCTTCAGCACACTGCATCCCAACAGAGCTCTGATGCTGACAGAGCTCTGCTGATCTCACTGGCAGCTTTGACTGCAAAGGACCACGGAGAGCAGCCTCCTTCCACCCGCACGGCTCCCAGCAACGTTCAGCCAACTCCCAGCCCGGCGTTTCATAATCACAGGGTGAGCAGGGGGATCCAGGCTGAGAAACTGATACTCAGATGCAGACACAGATGACAGAACCGAGTTTCCATTTTGTATAGGCTGGATTTCCTGATATTTCAGTGGATTCTGTGGGACAAGATGAATACAACAGCCATTTTGGGACCTTTGCAGTTGTGTGACAATTAGCTTCCCAGTTACTATGTGCTGAATTTGATCTGAGGAAAGAACAGTATTAGAAGGCTGACTTGGCTTTCTCTACTGAATATTGCATTACATAAATATGTGATTCACTCCAAATGGTACACAGGAGTGCTAGGATCAGATGAAACCAGAGAAATCTACGAATCCATGCAGAACCACCCCCTCCCCCTGGAACATAAACTGCATGCTGTCATTGCTCAAATCATTTTTACATCTCTCTCCTGTGCTCAGCAAGGACCCAGATTTTGCTGTCTTCACTCCTACTCTTGTAGTGATAGCTTACTCCAGGAATACCCCTGTCTCCTAAGGGCTGAGAACAGGGTACTCCCCAGCACAGGGAAAGGTGAAAGGACCAGGCCCTAATTGACTTTCAAATCTTTCAGATATGATTTATAAGATAGAGCAGGGGCTCTAATAAATCGTGCTAGAAAAATGATGAATAAATCTCAGTCTGAGGCTTTTTGCAGTGATTGCTTATGATGTCAGAGCCTTTAATGACAGCAAGTTAAAACTGCACTGTAATGAGCCTTTGCAAATGCCATCAATCTCTGCCCTGTGCACACTGTGGCCAGGCAGCCATGTGTGTGCTGCACATGAGCCACCACCACGGCCACACGCTGATGTCACCACGCTGACACCTCAGCAGCAGCAGGAATCCTGGCACTGCTGGATTCACTTGCTGGAGAAAATGTTCTGGTGTTGTGACTGCAGGAAAAGCTTTAAAACATCCTACTGGCTTCTGGCTTGAGAACCCGGGGGGAGAATGTCCCTTTTAAGAAGTGGTGAAATAGATTGTTTGCTTGTGAATTGCAAAGGCAAAACCTGTTCCTACCAAGTCTCATCATTTCCCAGAGATAAATAGAAGTTAAAACAGGCCGTTTTGGTCTGCACGACCAAACCTAATCCATCTGCTTTCCTAAATTCCTGGATCATCTACTCAGCTTTGACACACAAAAAAAAAATAAGAAATACACCGACAGGATCCTAGCTTCTTGTTCCACCTGTAGTAGAATCCCTATTCCTGACCACTCTTGCCCTCCAAAACCATACCTAAAACATTACCTGCATTTCCCTGTTCAAATACAGAAAGATCTGGTCGGTCCAAGTGTCTTATTATTTGACACACATCAGAAATTCAGTTGCAGATTTCACTTGGAAAATGCATTCCAATAACCTTGTTCTACCTGTCAGTTCAGATCCTTGCAGTTTTTATTATGCCAGATCAATTGACTGGTGGAGGCCAGTTTTGTGATTTATCCAGTTATTAATGAAATGAAAACCTTCAATCAGCATGCTTTTAATTTGATAATAGACTGAATGAATAAGGAGAATGCCATAATAATGCTGAGCACCTCCAACCTCCAGCAGAAGGGAGGTCACAGCTTAGGGCAGAAAAGGACACAGGCAAAGAGTTAAGTCAGTAAAATCCCACCCCACTTCACAGGGCCACTTCCAGAGCTACCACTGATTTCAGTGGGATCCAGTCAGTGATCCACACAGAGCTATTTCGGGCAAAGATTTTCAGGGCAAGGACAATTGTGTAATTGCCACAACATTCCAAAGGGCTTGCCTTCAGAGCAGCCTCTGATCTCTACTCTAAAAACAAGGCATGATATCAGTCACAGTGTGCTATTCCTCTTTCCTTTTTTTAGCACGGATCTCCCCATTGCTTCTCGTGTGGAGTTCTGCAAGGAATCTAGTGACAGTACATCTTAGCACTTCTTGGGAATGTGGCCTGCATCATGCAGGACTGATTTTAACTCAGGCTTTCTCAGGAAAGCACTTGTAAGGACAAACCAAGAACTACCTAACCGTGCTAGGATAGCTCAGCCAGTACCAGATGGAGTCAATGCTGGAGGTGGGGGTGGCGTTTGGGTTTCTTTTTTTGAAGCAGTAGCAGATCAGCTTAGATCTGAGTTTTGCTGAAGCAATATTGAAATTTGGTGTCGGGCTGATAGGAGTTCAGTGTTTATCCTACCAAGAAGCCCTGGAGGTGCTAGTGATTTTATTAAAAGACCTAATGTAAATTTCAAAACGTTATAGATTGCTTGAAATGTTAGTTATGTCTAAGCAGCGAGAAATCAATAGTGCAAAAGTGCATTCAACCTTCTAAAGAAAACATCTCGTGGAGGACCTACTCTGTGAAGAAAAGCCATGTAAGTGTCAGGGACAGGGACTAAAGACAAATGAAGAGTTTGAAATTCAGTAGCAATGCTATAGCGTCCTCAACTCCAAACCACAAATTAATCTTCACACATAGTCACCAGCTCCAGCAGCTCCAGAGACACACTGCACTTCCCTGTCCCCAAAGGCTGCCGTGCCTAGGACAGCAGGGGAACCCGGGTTCTCACCAGGTCATCTTTAGCTTTCATTCAGAACAGAGCACACACATCCATGGAAACAGACCCACAGCTACATGGTGGGAACTGACTGGAAAGTAGAAACCCCAGCACCCTAGACCCCTTGGTTCTAGGCAGGTTGGGTGCCAGTGCGTGCTCCCGAGCGAGCACCAGTGGGTGAGGGAGCGTGAGCCAGAGCTTCACGTGGCACAGCAACCAAACTGGCAATGGCACACAACGTGGGGCACCTGGCTATGGCTGCAGCTCTGCTCTTCTGCTATGTGGAGTCCCATGGGATGGACCATCTCAGGGTGGCACTTTCTAAGCAGGAAAAGGGCTTTTCCCCAGGTACTCACTTTGCATTTTTAATCTCTCCCGTACCGTGTACTGCAGCATCTAGCACAACAAGGCCACAATCTCTGCTGACAATTCTGAATTAGTTTACCATAAAACCAGCAGGTTAACAGGGAGAAGCATCTCTGGGGAGAATTTACACTATACTCAGATTTAGTGTTTCCTAAACCAACCCCGACTGAGGCAGAAAATCACCCAAAGCTTTGACTTGTAAGAAGGCGTGTTGTGTGTCTGAGCTGTGCCAGGCAGTGAAGAGACAGTGGGGCTGAGCACCCCAGCTGTGCCAGGCAGTGCAGAGACAGTGGGGCTGAGCACCCCAGCTGTGCCAGGCAGTGCAGAGACAGTGAGGCTGAGCACCCCAGCTGTGCCAGGCAGTGCAGAG
>JAOEGS010014909.1:0-16347 GCA_025447755.1 Corythornis vintsioides | reverse complement strand
CGGAGCCCGTCCCGTCCAGCAACAAAGGGCGCCGGTCGAGGCCGCACTCCCGGCTGCCGCCCGGAGGTGTCAGCAGCGGCATGGGAGGCAGGGGCAGGGCCAGCGGCTGCGGCTCAGACGCTGTCTGGGCTCTAACCTGAGCATGTGGAAATAATACACGTCTTCTAGTGCACTGTCTGGTTCGAGGGGAATAAAATAGGACATTCATAAGCAGTTACACCATCTGTCTTTATACCATCATCATCATCAACAAGGGAAAAAATAGCTCTTTAAAATGGATGAAAGCCCAGGCTGACAGTAACCGGAAAAATGTGAGCTATGAATACCAATAACGGTGGAAAATGATTAAAAAACAAGACTACAAGCAGCAAATGCTCCTGCCCCGCTGGGCCCGCAGACCCCAGCACCCCCCCCAGCACTCCCTCAGCACCCCGCAGCCCAGGCCCTGGAAACAGCTCCTCTCCAAGGACAGGATCTGCCTCGGATGGGAAGGGAGCAGAGCAGCAGACACAGAATCACAGAATTATCAGGGTTGGAAGGGACCTTAAAGCTGATCCAGTTCCAACTCCCTGCCATGGCAGGGACACCTCCCACCAGAGCAGGTTG
This sequence comes from Corythornis vintsioides, assembly GCA_025447755.1. Taxonomy (NCBI): domain Eukaryota; kingdom Metazoa; phylum Chordata; class Aves; order Coraciiformes; family Alcedinidae; genus Corythornis; species Corythornis vintsioides. The sequence goes on along the minus strand of JAOEGS010014909.1, from coordinate 15,741 downwards.
CTCAGAGCCCCATCCAGCCTGGACAGAGAAACTGCCAAGGATGGGGATTCCCCCACCTCTCTGGGTAACATCTACCCAGGGAGACTCAGAGTCAGCTGGGAAAGGCCCTGGCACCATCCTTACTCAACTCCTTGCTGCCAGGGCCTTTGCAAAAGACAATCCTCCTGCTCCTCTCCTGGCACACCTCAGGAGCTCCCTGCACCCACGGGCAAGTGGGTGACCAGAGACCCGGGGAGGGGTGAGTGTGAACTGCTGGCTGCCTCATGAGCCTCCTCCAGCAGAGCTTTGGGAAGGCTGGGCACAGCTCTGCTCACTACACTCAGCCTGACTTGTCTGGCAGCCACCCGTGGGGTCAAGCTGACCCCAGGAACGGTCAGGACACCGTCCCCAGACACACTGCTCAGCTGGCCACATGCACCACAGAGAGCTGAGAACCAACAGACCCCGAGAGCTGAGAACCAGCCTCCAACAGACCCAAGAGCTGTGAACCAGCCTCCAACAGACCTAAAAGCTGAGAACCAGCCTCCAACAGATCTAAAAGCTGAGAACTAGCCTCCAACAGACCCAGAGAGCTGAGAACCAGCCTCCAACAGACCCAGAGAGCTGAGAACCAGCCTCCAACAGACCTAAAAGCTGAGAACCAGCCTCCAACAGACCCCAAGAGCTGAGAACCAGCCTCCAACAGACCCAGAGAGCTGGGAACCAGCCTCCAACAGACCCAGAATGCTGGAAACCAGCCTCCAACAGACCCAGAGAGCTGGGAACCAGCCTCCAACAGACCCAGAGAGCTGAGAACCAGCCTCCAGCAGGACTCCATCCTCTGCAGGGAGGCTGCCAGGGCAGGTGTTGGAGCTGCTGCTGCTGTGGGATTTGCACAGGGGGTCATGTCCAATTGAAATACAAACAACACAACTCACATGTGGGTTCTTGTGCTGGAGCACCATCCACGAGGCCATGATGCTTTATGAAGGAATTTTATGAAAGGAATTTTCCAGATGCTGGGGTTCAGGTCAATAGCAACAGCGAGCAAGTGTATCTGGGGCACCTGGAGCACAAGGAGCCAGCTCTTCCATCTTACCAAATCTGCCCTGTGCAAAATCCTATGAAAAGTCTGTTCTTCCTTCATGAATAAATCATTTTAGACAGTGGTATTTCCTTTTAATTTAAAACTAAACCATTCACTATGGTGGTTGGGGAGAGAGAGGGAGAAGAGTCTGGAAAATCCTGAGTGTCCAGCATCTGCAGATGTCAGGGAGTGTCTCACTCACACACTGAAGATGTGCCCAAGTCCCTGCACAGGACCACGCTGCCACATCCCTGCCCCTTGTGAAACACAGAAAGTTTGATGGTGGGAGAAGTCAGCAAACCCCGACTGTACTCAGGCTGGCTCCAGCAGCCCAAGGCCTCTCACCTCTCCTCTCAGCTGGATTTTCCCTACCAAACCCAGATCTCTGATCCGAAGGGATAAGGGGCATTTTCAGGGGATGGGAGAGAAAGAGCGTGCACTTGCCTCTCCACCCTCCGGCAGGCTCAAGAGCTGAGAAACATTAGCTGTCATGAACCACAATCAAATCAGGTTTGAAATATTTAGCAGTGGCTTGGAAAATGCGGTGGTGCAGCTCTGACAGGCGAGATGTGCAGACACCCATTTTCCATTATAATGGAAATATCAAGCCTGTTCTGAATATGTATAACCTAGAAAAATGTATTGATTTTTCATTTGGCATTAAAAAAATGAAATACCCTGCAGCTGTCAAAAGCCTTTTGTTAAAAGCTCATCTTTCCTGGAACGAGGTTTACCAGAAACAAGTTTTAATTGTACACAGGGTCTCTCCTTTGAAACAAAAAGATTCTGTGGTGCCCCCTTTTTCAGGATAGTAGCCAAAAAGCCTGTAGAGAGGCAGGAGGGAGTGCTGGCTGAGTTCTGCAGGCTGACACTGTCAGAGGTGACAGCGATGGCCTGTGTGCAGTCAGCTGCATGGCTGCACATGCACACACACACGTGCCACCGCCGGCTGGCGAGGGGCAGCTTCCCTGCTGACGCCAGGGTGACACCACTGGGCTCTGGTCCAACGTCTCACAACCTCAACTGCTTCAAACTAAGTTAAACGTGAGGTGCCAAGGCCCCAGGAGGAGAAGTGCTGTGGTCTGGGTCCACAGGAGAGGATTCAGGTGGTCCATAGAGGTCGATGCCCCGGGAAGCTCAAGAGGAGCTCAGCTGCCCCTGAGCTGTTCCACGGCCACTGGGCACAGTCTGGTGCTGCTTGTCCCCACAGCAGCTTTTGTTCAGCTGTCAGACAAACTGCCCCACTGGGATTATCACAAAGACAGGGTCGCTCGCCCTGAGGGGGAGCAGGCACGGGGAGGGGTAGTCCCACCTTGCACCAGCCCAGGCATGCTCGGCAGTGGGCACGCAGCCTAGGAAGGAGGTCTAACATCAACTGGTATCCCTGGTGCAGAAGGACACGCACTTCCCCAGAGCAAGCAAAGCTCCCAAGCCAAGCAGAAAACCACCTTTTGGTTCTTCCTCCCCACTGTTCTAAGCACTCGCCCTGCCAGGGAGCATCCTGACATGGGACATGGAGCAACATCCTGAAAGCAACAGCCCAACAGAAAAAACAGTATGTTTTCCACCTCTCCCCAGACTTGCAGGCTATTTGCATGTGAAAAAGGAACAATCCATCAACATGGAAATGTAGGTAAATCCATTTTCAGAGGTTTCTTTGCTGCCCTGTATTTTTCACCGAGCTCAGGCTCATCTGGGACACGTCTCCTAAGGAAACTGTGTCTACCAGGCAATCGCTGCCCTTGCAGCTCAGATTCAGGATGCGTGTGTATGCACACTCTGTGCTAGCTCCCAGCTGGATTATTCTATATAAACTTGATTATTCCCATCGTTTTCCTGAAAGGTAAAGCAGGACTCAGAGCACTGAAAAGAAAGCACCAGGTACAAGTGATGAGAGGAAAGCCACAGATCTCCAGTCCTGATGCAAAAACTGGTGGGTGAGTCCTGACAAAAGGCTGCAGAAAAACAATAATAATCCTCCGTGTATCCTGGCTTAATGACACTTTCTTCCGAGACAGTCTTGCTTCAAAGCATGGTCAGAGTGTATCTGTGCTGCTTTCACTGACAAAAAAGAAAAGGCTGACTATGGATGTGCCCCCAGCTGATAAAGCCATCCTGCCTCACCTATCTCTTCAAGGCAGGGAAAGTTTATCTGGCTTTTGTGCAGTTAACTAGAGAGGCAAGCGTTCAGATAAATAAAAAAAGAAATTCAACAGCAAAAGAACTGTTTCCAAACTTTTAGCTTCTTCTCCTTTTGTTATCTGCTCAAAACAAAAAGAATGTTTGGCCAGTTTCCCTGAACATATCTGAAATCCCTACAACAGCATCCAGGTCTCTGGTGTCTCCCAAACAAGCTTCTTGCTCCACAGAAATGAGATGACCCTTTGCCAGACATTAGCATCTTTTCCTCTTAAACAGAATGCTTTTACTAATACTATTACTTTTGCATTCAGTCAGTATCTGATTTCCCAGCTCCTGACAGAGGCCCCACACAGCTGACAAGTGCCCATGGTCAGGGGGCAGGAGGGGAGGGCTGATAACATCACACAACCTTTGGCTTTCTGCTTTGATAACAAAATATAAGCAGCACTAGGAAAGAGAATGTTATCCAAACCAGATAATTAGAAGAAAAAACAATTTCTGTTGTAAAAAGGAATAAAAATAGAAGTGCTGGTGAAATCTGCCACTGTCTTTTAAAGAACGAGTAGGACACCAAGCAGAAAGTTGAAGGCACCTGAGCAGCAGCTGATGGCTCCACGGGTGCAAGAGCCCCACCTGCTTTGGTGGGTCTGGATCTCAGATGTGCAGGGAACGAGCTTGGGAAAGGCCCTGAATGCTCTGGAAACCTCCCTGGAAAGTTGGGCAGAGCCCTGCCCTGCAGAAAACAGTTCTGCACAGCCAGCCAGCTATGAGCTGGTCCCAGATCCCAGCCCCCAGCAGAGGAGCAGGAGTCTCTCGGGCAGCACTGGGTGTGCCCAGGGCCCCTCACGGTGACAGTTCCTCATGCACCTTCCACGGGGCTCAGCAGCCCCATGGCCATCACCAGAGGTACCTCTGGAGGATGCCAGTATCTCCATGCAGAGACACAGGCACCATCTCAGAGCTCTGGAAGGGGCTGCCCAGGGACGTTTTGGAGTCTCCATCTCTGGAGACATTCCAGACCCACCTGGATCTGTTCCTGGGTGACTTGGTCTGGGTGACCCTGCTCTGGCAGGGGGTTGGACTAGATGATCTTCTAGGTCCCTTCCAATCCCTAACATTCTATGATCTTCTCCCCATCCCTGGCAACAAGGCCATCCATTTTTTTTTTTTTTGTAAACTGGGCTAAATTTTAAGTCAATGGAACCCAACAGGGATTCGCCCACTTGAATTTCAGCAGAACTAGAAAGGTTGCTGTTATTTTCACACATGAAATGTAAAAAAAAAGGCAAATTCCTTGAGCATGTTTGTAGTGGAGCGTGATGTGATTGTGTTGTCATTTATGGGAAATAATCGCAAGCCCATCTCTCCCTTTCCCCCCATTTTCCAGTCCAAATAACCATGAAAAATTACACTTCAATGTCAGGAGGACAACAAAGGAGGGGCTTTCTCCTGCGGCTTGACGGCTTTTCAGCCCCCCTTTCTGTGGACAAAACCTACCTTCAATGCTATTTCATTTTAAACGTGATCTAACAAATGCATCTTGACAAGTTCCTTTCTTTTTTTCTTTTAAACAGTATTTTGCACAGTTTAACCTAGCTCCAAACCGGAATCAGCTGGAAAGGAGACTCATGCAAAAACACAAACACAGATCAAACAGCAAAACAAAAGAAAACCCATCTCTGGCTCCAGGTCTGCAGGGAGAGGACAGTGCGGTCTCCAGCAAGGAGACCCACGGGAGGAGGGCTTGGAGACAAAGGGGCCTGGCAGGGAGGAGAGGCTGGAGGAGATGGGGTGGCAGAGGTGACAAGGCAGGAGCACAGCAAAGGCTGTTGCGGTCGGGGAGCTGCCAGGAGCCCTGGTATGGGTTCTCCTGTGGGCACCTCCTCAGGATGTCAACACTTTGCTATTCCCATCAGCAGCCCTGCCCCGCGGCTCCCTTCTCATCCTCTGCTCTCACCCCTCTCCTCCACCCACTCACCTCCCTCCTCCCCTGAAACACAGTGAACTGCCCAAGCAGAAAGCTGTGTGTTGTTATAGAACCACTTAGGTTGAAAAGGACCTTTCAGATCACCAAGTTCAACATTACCCAGCTCAGCCAAGTCCACCACTAAGCCATGTCCCTCAGCACCCCAGCTCCTAGCTCCAAAACCCCTCCAGGGGTCATGGGGACTCCACCCCTGCCCTGGGCAGCCTGGAACAGCCCTGGAGGGGAAGAAATTGTTCCTCAGATCCAACCTCAACCTCCCCTGGGGCAGCTTGAGGCTGGTTCCTCATCCTGTCCCTCATACCCCACCTGCCTCCATCCTCTTTTCAGGGAGACCAGAGCTGCCAATGGAGATGACCTGCTCCCAGCTCCCTCCCAGCTTGGTGGTGCAGTGTCACTGTATGGGGTCTGGCTGAGAAGGAGATAATTTTCTTCATAGCAGCCCTCACAGTGCCCCAGGCTGGGCTCAGCCCTGCTGGGAAGCAGCTTTGGTGACAATTTTCAGAGGCCAGCACCCTTCAGGACACTGACATTCCACTGTTAGCTGGCACCCACTGTCCTCAGCTGGCCAGGCAAGCAGAGCACAGTGGCCAAAGGGAGAGGGGCTTTGTCTCTCTGGGAATAACCTCACCCCAGAAAAAAAAACCGGTTTAGATTCACCAACAAAACCAGTGCTAAAGCCAAGCTGAAGTCAAAGATAACTTGAGCAAGTCTGGGACAAGGTGCACCTTGGGAACATGGTAACGATAACAAAAATGAGTTATAATTAATTCATGCCTAGCCTTAAGGGCTAGATATGCACAGGAGAGGTCCCAACCACCTCAGCTCTTCCCTGTTACATCACCATAAACCACATTTAAACACTGAAATGTCCTTCCTGCATTTCAGTTATAAACACACAGCTCCTGCTCTGTGCTCATTCTCCAAGGAAAAGTGAATTTCTACATTGCTGACTCTTTCTCCCCCTCCCCAAGTGTTACACCACCTCAGCATGTTTGGGGTTCTTTTGAGCTTAGCTAAAAACTTACAAAAGCCGTAATTACAGCCCCCTGGTTTGGGGACAGTTGTCATATTGCTGTGACAGGCTGCACCAGAAGGTGCTGACACAGATGATGGACAGCTGAGGAGGGTGGTGGGGCTGGCACAGTGGCAGGGGAGCACAACCAGCTTGCAGCATGGGGGTCTGTGGCAGATTGTCATTCCTCCTCCCTGGTGAAGAAAGGTTTTTGTTAAGAAGAATGAGAAAAAATCATCAACGGTTCTACACAAATGTCTCTGGGGTGAGTCCCAACAGGTCTGAAATGTGTGGTCTGCCCAGTTCACACCTGACTGGAGAGCAGTAATGTCACCTGCAGTGTCTCCAGGCTCCTCTGGAACACACTTCTAGGAACCAGCAGTATATATCAACCTGGGAAATCATAAATGGTCATAAATAGCATCTGTAATAAAAAATAAGAGCACACGCTGCTGCCCGTGAGGCAGAGCAGGCCACGGAAGCACAGGAGGGAGTCACAGACCATGGAGCACCAGACAGGGAACAGAGACAGTTCTGACTCCAGCCAGCTGAGGGGTCCTCAACACTTTGGTTACCAGAACCACGCTACCTCCATATTTAACCAGACACAAACACCAGCCTGATTGGAAACTGCGAGAGCAAAGCTCCTCGGTGTGAACAGCTGCGCTCTCACCTTGTGCTAAGGACAGGGGCCATGGCAGAGAGGCAGCCCCTCAAACACAGATCTTGGTGTTCAGTCCTGACACCAGCCATGCTTTGGGTTGCTTCAGGAGACACACCCAGGCTCCTGCACACAGCACACACCTGCTGATGGGAACAGGCAGTGCACATCCAGGACACTCACAGCTCTGCAGCCCCGGAACACACCCCTGGAGTCCCCCATCAGCACCACGGCAGCGACGGCCACGTCCTCGTGCTGAGCTGCCCTTCCCCAGGTTTGGGTTAGTGGCACTGGCAGAATGTCAGTAATTGCTTTTCCCCTTGTACTAACAAGCTTTCAGCAGCAGAAGATTTCAGCTTCCTGGAGCCAACAGGCCCTTTTTCTCCACCTCTCTCGGATTCGAGTAATTGAAAGCGACTGCAATCTCAGCCCTGACTCTCTGGTATTCAGCTGCACCAGGGAGGTCAGGGAATGTCAAGTGAAGCCTTTCCCTGCACCTCCCCACCTCCAGCACTAGCGGAGGCAGCCGGCTCGCGGCCGAGAGGAGCGGCAAAATTAGGGGGGCTGCTCAGAGCCAAGGGAACCTGAACATGGCTCCTCTACAGCAGGGAGGGAGGGAGGGCTGCCCGACACCTCCTCGTGCTGCAGCCGGACCGCAGAGCCTTCCTGATCCCTGGATGTGGTTTTTTTCCTTGCTAATTTAAAATGAGATATGAGTTTCTTTCCAAAGCAACTATATATTAATCCTCTTGGGTTTTTTTGTTTGTTTTTTTTTTTTTCTTTAAGACAGAACATGTTCCTCTATGATGCCCACGTCCACTGGCATACACCAGGGAAGGATCTTTCACTTGCCATCACATCTAAGGTAAAGATGTGAGGTGGTGAACAGCTGCTCTAAGTCCGGAGTGGGATGCACAGGACCATGGAAAAGGGAAGAACGCAGAGAGGCTCCCAAGGAGACACTGAAGGTACCTGTGGTCCACAGGCAGTGCCCAGGCAGGGAGGCAGCCCTGTGTTGGTGATATCTGGGAGCATGGAGCCTCTCGGTCACCCCGTGGCACTCGCTGGTGCCCGCAGCCCCCACGCTCGGCGTCCTCGAGCGCTAACGAGGGCGTGCCGGGCGCTCGGGGATTCGAGGCACTCCCGAAAGCTGGGTCGAGGCGCAGGCACAGGTGGCGGCTCCAGCAGAGGCCTGTGCTAAGAATTTATTTCTCTCAATTACGAGCGCTTGTCCCCAGTCTCAGTTCATCAGCGCGGCGCAGGCGAGTCAATGAAAGCTCCGTAATGCGCTAATCAGATGCACAGCGGCTTCCCGGGGCCGCCGGAGACCCGCGCCGGGAGCGAGCGGCAGCTCTGGGCAGCGGGGCCCCCGGCCCTGCCTGCCCCTGGCACCCCCCTGGCACCCCCGCCGGGCCCGAGGCGTCGCCTCGCCTGGCACGCCTGGCACACGTGCTCGGGGGCGGGCAGATGAAGCGGTGCCCGCCCCAACCCTTCAGCTCTGCTTTAGCAGGCGGATTCCGAGAGCGCGCCAGGGATTTTCAGAGACACTTCGGTGTTCTTTGCTTGGGAGTGTGATCTGAAGTATTCGTTCCTTTCCACCTAATACCATTCTGAAATAATCCGTGAGTGTCCCAAATAGACAGTGAAGGAATCTGAATACTGCCAAAAAAATGCCAGGAAAAAAAAACCAGCTGAGAGCTCTTCTGGTGTCCCCGGAAAAACAACATTCCTGCTTTTGGAAACCTCTGTTTAGAACTAGCGCAACAGGCTGCACACGACAGGAGAGAAGGGATGGAGGGAAGAGCCCTGAACTCCCCCAAGCTCGGGAGGCCCAGGGCAGCTTTGCCTTCACCGCAGGAGGCCTCTGGCCTTCTTTGCTTGGTTTAAAATAAACAAATTAACAGAAGCACTTCCTGCAGCTCCCCTTCCACAGTGAAACATAGCAAAAGGCTGTTGAACTGGTGCTACGATCCCGGCTGGGCACAAGCCTCCCAACCCTGGCATCACCAGCACCATTTCTCCTGCTACTGCCAGCACCACCACAGCCACCGCTGCTGCCACCACCGCTGCCACCCCCACCGCTGCCACGAAGCAGCTCCTGAACTTCCCAAGCATTAACCTCTCCCAGAGAGCAGCGCAGGGGGATGCACTCCCACTGCAGCCTGCTCAAGAGCTCTATTGATCCAACACACACTTGGTGCCTTCAAAGTTGTTTATGATCAATATGCAAATTGCCCATGGCATTGATCTGGTATTAATTTTCAATTAGGGAATCCACAAGGGGTCTCCCAGGGTCAATACTGAGCAATACAAGGTAGCTCCACAGCAGAACAGTGGGACAGATGCTGCCCAGTGCTGGTGGGGCTGCTTCTGCACCTCCTGCCCAGACTCTCCCAAACACCCTGGGCTCACGAAGAGGGGCCAGCACCTGCCACCTGCTCACCTCCCACCTGCAGACTCACGAGGCCACGTCCCTCCCTGATCCTGCCACAGGTCAGCACCTCGCAGCCCCTGAGCTATCACAGGCAGCCCCTTGGGCAGAGGGCTGCCCTCAAAACCCCAGGCTGGAGGAGCTCTGTCACATCACAATCCGTGCCCCTTCGCCAATAAGGCAGCCCAGCCCCGAACCGTGCACCACCCTCCCCAGGGTGCTGCCGTCCCCCCGCTGCAGTCGGGGACAGCCGAGCTGCAGGCAGCAGCTGGAACCCTGCTCACAGCTCTGCAGGGGACCCTGCTGCAAACCAGGTCACTCCATGAGCGGTGGTGACCCCAGCAGCAATAGACATGCCGCTGGCGACTTACCCTGACCCCACTGCAAGGGGTTTGAGACAACAGCCTTCAGCATGCACCATGTGCTTTCCACACTAACACCGTTATTAACGGGGCACCGAGGGGTTGGAGCGTGGCCAGAGAAGGGCAATGGAGCTGGGGAAGAGTATGGAGCAGGAGTGTGGGGAGGAGCAGCTGAGGGACCTGGGTTGGATGAGCCTGGAGAGAAGGAGGCTCAGGGGAGACCTTCTGGCTCTGACAGCTCCTGAGAGAAGGGTGCAGCCAGGTGGGGTTGGGCACTGCTGCCAAGAACAAGGGACAGGACAAGAGGAACCAGCCTCAGGCTGCACCAGGAGAGGTTGAAGTTGGATCTGAGAAACAGTTTCTTCCAACTCCCCAGGGCTGTCCAGGCTGCCCAGGGCAAAAGTAGAGTCCCTGTGACCCCTGGAGGGGTTTCCAAGCCCCCCCATGGAGCTGTGGTGCTGAGGGACAGGGTTCAGTGGTGCCCTGGCAGTGCTGGGGGAATGGCTGGACTTGGTGATCTTAAAGGTCTCTTTCTATCCAAGCGATTCTGTGTTTCTATGGTGCAGAGAAAGCCTAACACCTTGGTGTGCACCACAACCCCTGCCACCTGAGCAGAGGAGCTCAGGGTCCAAACAGAGCTGGCAAGCAGGGCACAAGCATCGTGTTCTGCCATCCGAACATGAAAACAGTCAAAAAGCAGAAAAGCTCCTGAAACACATTGCTGAGAGACAGACGTCCTTGAAAAGGTCTCGTGAATCTAGCAAACTGCCTCTTCCCAGAAAAATCTGGGATCCCACCCCACCAGCCACCCTTCCACCTTCCCTCTGCAGCCGCGGTGGCGCCGGGGGCGATGCCCTCCTCACACCGGATGGCTGCCCCGCGCACCCCGCGGCTCTGCCACTCACTGTGCTAACCAGCACATTAGCTACCCGGGCTAATTGGTTTATGGATAACATTAATTACCATGTTGCTCATTAATGGATGAAATCTTTATTGGTTCCATTGATCAGCGGGACTTGTTAGCTGGCCTCCTAACCAATGGCGGATGTAACAAGCTCTCTTATTGGCATATCAATTAATGCAATCAATTTCTGGCCAGCGGCTGCCATTCGCTTCCCTGCTTGTTAGACTGTGGAAGACAGAGTCATGTCAAGTAAGCATTTATTTAAAGGGTTTCTAATTCTTCTTGAGCTGACTTCCCAGCAGGCTTTCTGCCACACAAGGGTTTTCTGCCTCCAGAGACCTTCCCCTTTCCTCCTGATGCAGAGTCAAATCTGTAACACTCGCTGCAAACCAAACCATTTCTGTAACAATATTTACCAAGCTACACGAGTAGGACACCTCGAGGTGCCGGAGGACGAAGCCAGACTGTACAACCACCCCAACTTCACACATCACAGAGATGGGCAGGAGTACGAACCCCCTCCCAGAGGACAGCCAGGGGCTCAGAGCTGAGCCACAAAGCCTCCCTGAGCACAGATTAATTTTCATTAGAGTAAATTCCCAACAGTTATCACTGTTTTGTCAGAGAACAATAAACCCTTCGTACTCCTGCCCTACCCCACCTGGACCACTTCGCATCTTTCCACGGGCCTGTCACACGGCTCTGCAGGAGCCACATCCCAGTTGGTCCCTACATCCCATTCATCAACCTCAACCTGGAAAACCAGCGCTCGACCCGTGCTGCTCACCACTGACACTGGGAAGTGGACAGAGGGTGTCACCTGTCCCTGCATGAGCTCAGCAGCCTCGGCTGCCATGCCACCCGCAGCACTGGGGCCATGCAGTGTGCCCCCAGCCCCAAGCTCTGGGGAAGGAAGGTGTGTAAGGAACACGGGACCCCAGCCTCCCTGGACAGAAAGCGAGAGATCAGCCCTGCCTCCCTGAGCAGGGTGGCAAAGAGCACAGAACTGGCAGTGGGATGAAGATGACCAAGAAAGATTTTCAGAGCCGTTTCTCCCATGAGCAAGAAGGACTTTCAGTTAATTTGTCAGGAAGCAAATGACAGTCGTAAGGAATAAGAGCCCCTATTCTGCCTTACAGGAACTTTGTCCCATCCATTTTCCATTGTTCTGTTGACCAAACAGATTTCAACAGCACAACATGTTCAGAAGGAGCTCAATTCTCACCCTGCTCAAGTTCAGGTTTTTTTCCACTGGTGAGAGGCTGTGCTTAGTGGTGCTTGTAGCTGATTCCAGCACCTGGCCAGCCGGGGGTCATCCCGTGTGCTCACCCCATGGTGAGACCCTATATCCCAGGAGGATGATGGTGCTCTCAGACATCAGCCCCCTGCCACAGAGGATAATGAGCAGCTCAGGGATGTGCCACATCAACTGCCTTGATGCCACAGGTTTTGTTTCCCTCTAGAGCAGCGCTGGCACCGTAGCAGAGAGCCTGGTAAATGCTCCTGCAGCCACAGATGGAAATATCAGCATGCTGCTCAGCACCGACCCCCATCCTCTCCCCAGCCGCTGACCTCCTGGGCTCTGCCTGCACCGTGTAAGTGCAGGAAGCCCAGCAGCTAATGGATCTGCAGGACCTCACAGGTGAAACAAACACTTTTTCCTATAGAATTAGACTTGGTAATTGGATTGTGGAAATCACTGTCGCAGGATGTTGCTGTGGCCAAGAATACAGCAATATTCACAAAAGGGATTAGATAATTAAGGTTAATGAGAATATCTAGAGATATAATTGCTAAATCTAACAAAAGAATTTGGAAAAAATATAAACTTACGAGCTTTAGGGCACACATAAGCTGCTTTCTCACCACGAGAGCTCACATGGGCACTCGCCCTGGCAGCAGGAGAGCCTGCAGCTGACGGCTGGGGGCTCTTTCCTCGCCCCAGTTCCCCTGCACACCACCACCTCCTGGTCCTGCGCAGACACCCTGACCCACTCCATGTGTCCCAGAGCCTCTGAGGTCCTGGGGACACAGCTCACAGCCTAAGGGTTGAGGCCACAGTGCCACAGCTTGTCTCTCGTGGGGCTCCCTGGTGCTGTGCTGCCAGCAGCGCCAGCTCCCCGCTGCACTGCCCGTGGCAGGGACCAACGGGCAGCATGGGACCATCTGTGGCTAAAACCTGGGGTCAGTTATGGGCCCCTCATTCTCAGAAGGACATTCAAGGGCTGGAGCATGACCAGAGAATGGAAATGGAATTGGGGAAGGGTCTGGAGCAGGAGTGTGGGGAGGAGCTGCTGAGGGACCTGGGCTTGTGGAGCCTGGAGAGAAGGAGGCTCAGGGGAGACCTTCTGGCTCTGGCAGCTCCTGGCAGGAGGCTGAAGGCAGCGGGGTTCAGTCTCCCCAAAAACCTGTGCACCCACAGCAATCCTTCCCGCACTCACCCCGCTCTGGATCTTCATCCAGGTGATTATGTAAGGAAGGATCCTCTCCACCAAACACAATAATAAATCAAATCTTATCAGAGCTGAACTATAAATCTGTGAAGACTTCAATAATTTCTAGCCATGGGAATAACACCACAAAAGTACTTTTTAAACTAATTACTCAGATTCCGAAGTGCTGCCCTAATGAGCCTTCCTTCTGCCCAGAACTTAGTAAGAGAAAAAAAATCTACCTTCAGTGCAGTAATTACTGCTTTCCCCTTCAAACTTCTAACTGGAGATCAATGCTGCATTTTAAGACTCATTGATTTACAATTAGCCTGGCTTTCCTGCTAAAGTGTTTTTAAAGCAGAGTTTACTTTTATTTTATTTTGAAATCTCAAAGATCTGGTTCTTGGATTTTACATCCTCATGAGAGGTGTGCTGGAAACTGAAAGAGGAAGGCTGAACGAAGAAAGGAAAACGGGTTTCTTGTTAGGCTGAGACTAGAAATAAAAGGGACTCTTAAACGTTTAAGGGAAAAACATGAAAAAAAAAAAAAAAGAAAGAGGGAGGAAGAGAACCAAAGCAAAGAGAAAGGAAGAGAAAGTGGAAAAAGGGAACTGTAAATGCAAAGAGAGGGGAAAAACGAATTGCAGGCTAAGAAAGCAGAGTCACTGTCAGCAGATCAGAAAGCTCCTACAGCCTCTGCTGTTTATTAGCATCCTCTGGAAAAAAAAGCAGGGGCTTTGTGCATCTTTGCAAAACAAAGCACTAGTTAAAAATAGCGCGTACAGCAGGGACAGCGTGCGAACGAGAGGGTCCTGGCAGCTCCTGCCTGCCTACAATCTGTCCCACGAGGAGAGCAGAAGTAAGTGAAGCAATTAAGAATTCCATGCTGATTGCTTCAAACATGTTTTTCTATGCCATGAAGATAATAGCATCACAGAGGCATCTGCCTCCTCTCTCCTGCCTCTTCCCAACCCAACATCATCTACCTGCATCTCTCTCTGCCACTCCGGGCTCCAGGAGCTGCTACAATGGAAGGGACCCACCAAGGCTGGGGAGCCTCCATCCTCGGGAGGTACTCTGGACCCCAGTGGTCCTGGCACATGGCTGCAGCTGGCCTGGCTCTGAGCTGGGGCTGAGTGAGGCGACCTCCAGAGGTCCCTGAAACCGCTGCTGCTTCAGGAGTCTCCGGCTGTTCCGGAGATCCACAGCAGCACTCGGGGCTGAGCTGCTTTTGTGTCATTTCTGCAGGAAATGAGCTGTGCTGGACAAGCCACTTCAGTGCTCCTTGACTCTCCATCGCCTCCTACTACTGTCACCAAAACAAACATCTGGAAGGTCTTTTAGGATTAGCAGGAGCAACGACACGACAGGAGCCAGACTGAGGAGCAAGGAGGCAAAGAAAATTGCCTGCAAGGGTTTACAGTTTTGGAGCCACTGCAGTGGCCGAGCTGCCATTTCGTGTGCTGCGCTCGTAAATCTTATTCCCTGCTACTCTTGGTGGTGGATGATGATCCTAGAGTGATGAAAGCAAAGACAGAAAACAGGAAAGCCAGTAACATCTCTCCTTTTTCATATTTTACTTTACAGAAAGCTGCTTAGCCCCATTTCAAAGACTAATATGAAAAAAGTGCAATTAAATCCTCGAAAAACTGACAGATCAGCAAAACAAAACCACCCGGAGGAGAGCACGATTGAGCCTCATTAAGAAAGAGTTCAGTCTGTTTTTAAAACCTTTCTTAACACTTAGCTGGGTACCTCTCAGCAGCAACCGCTCCCAATGCGCCCGGCATAATTAGTGTCAGAACGGAAAGGGAAAAAATCAACCTAGGAAACAGAAATTAAAACACCAGATTCAAGTGAGAGAAAAAGGTTCAGCTGTAGCAAAACCATCTAAATTCTAACAATAACCCCTCCTCTCAGTCTGCGGCAAAGAGCTCCAGTTCCACTCCGTGCATAGACAAATACGTGCCAATTAAAGAGAAAAGTGGCCGGGGCAAATTTGCGCCGTAAGAATTTCTCTCACTAACCACTCCCAGTCCCCAAACAATATCTGCATGGCGGTCACATCCACCCGCGAGGTCAGGTTAATGACAGATGGACAGTAAATTACACTGACCTCGACAGCAATTATAACTATCACAGTTGACAATAAGGAAATTGAGACACAGGGACCAATTCTGCGCGGCTGCAGCGGCCGGGCCGTCCGCAGGCGCTGGCACACGCACCCTCAGCCCGGCACAGGACGCTGCACAGCCCACATCTATTATTTTGCCGTGGGGGTGGGGATGAAACGCATGGGAGATAGGAAAGATGGCAGAGAGATGAAGCCATTTTATTAAATCAGGCAAATTCTAATTTATTCTGGGGAGATGGAGGAGAGAAAATGGATTCACTCTCAGCATGCTCACTCTGTATCGTCTGATCCAATCCCTACCGCCTCACCGGAGGGGGAGGGGGCCTCTCCGTTCTGCAATTCTCCCACAATCTCAGAAAAAGATTAAAAAAAAAAAAAGATGATTTGCCTCCCGGGTTTTGCAGCAGCCACGGGGAAAAAGCTCTTCCTGGGAACGCAAGGTGCCAACGCCTGCTGCCAGCCGGGCAGCGTGGGGGCATCGAGGGGTTTGCGTCCTGGGTGGTTAATTTGGCAGCATGAGGGCTACAGCCCAACACAGAATCACAGAGTGTCAGGGGTTGGAAGGGAGCTAGAAGATCATCTAGTCCAACCCCCCTGCCAGAGCAGGATC
>JAOEGS010014908.1:0-54273 GCA_025447755.1 Corythornis vintsioides | reverse complement strand
TTAAAAAGAAAATTATTGAAAGCCAGACATAGTTCTCCCAGAATGAATAAACAGCAGTTTTTGGCTAATCTGAGTTGCCACTGATGAGGGCTAGCAGATTTAGGATATATTCTAACTCAGTGTTTTAAACAATGCACTGATACTGCTACTCTCGTCTTTTTTCAAACAGTAACGCTAGAGTTAATGTAATGAGCAAGACCATTAGCATACCAAAGACAATGAAGGGGAAACTTCCCTTGTTGCTGTGCCCCTGCAGCCTCAAGCTAATCTCCTGCCAGCAACCACCATCCAGATAATGCCATCTCTGTCTCACACAAACACTTCACAACTTGTTGATATTCAACATAGGAATTAGGGCAGACCATTTAAATTTGTGGCTGCATACTGAAGCTAGTGAAACAGTTAGGATGTCCTACAAGTCTGATTTAGTTAAGTCCATAAGAATACACACATGCCAAAAAATCATCTTAATGAACACAGATCTGTTCCCACATGGCCCTCCAGCAAATATGGATTAACCAGTGCTTTTAGCAAGAAGATTTCAAAAAAAGTGGGGATAGCAATATACAGATCATTGTTTCTGTTTGCAAATAACCCCATGTGTAAGGTCTGAACTGTGCTAGCCCAGCAGATATAACCCCCCACAAAACCAACAGAAATAATTTTGCACTGTAGCATTGCAGCTTTGGATGCAATCTCAGCTTAATTGATAATCAAACCCTATATTTTCTTGTGGGCCAGTTCTCAACACTGTCACACATTTCCAGCAGCACGCTTGCTTTTGGAGAAAGAACCACGGGATTGACAAGTGCCTGAAACAAAATTACTCCCCTCAAACCAGAAAGATGTCCTCTCAAGGTCATGTTCAGACAAATGGCATGAGCTGTGTGCTAAATCTCCAGCAATTTACCTGGGCTCTGGATAAACAGAACCCTTCAGTATCCTCTGAAGCTCTAATGCGAACTCCTCCTCCTTTTCCTCCTCCATCTCCCATACCAAATTCATTGTGAAGTTTCAAGGGGGAAAAGTAGTTGCAAAGGTTATTCTAAAGCACAGATCTAAATGCATTTTTAAACACTGCTGAGCTCACTGCAGATGCCACACTCTAGACAAAGAGCTGCAGAAGGCCCACAATAATACGCTAATTCCATTGCTAGAAGAAAAGGAGTAGACTTCAATCAATCTTGAAATTAATTTTGCATTTAAAAATGTAACAGCCTCTGCACTGCATAGAGTGTCAATTCTTTTATCATGATTACTTGTTATGTGTCAAACCATTTAGTCTCACCTCCTATTGTGCTGTGATTGAGTTCATGGCAGCAAACATACTGGTCATAAAAACAATGAAAGCTTGAATGCTGCCTGAAATATTTGTTTCACTGAAGCTGAATAATCAAATGCACATTATGATTTTTTGTCAACAACTTTAATTTAGTTCTGTTTAACTGATTGCCTATGCCTTACTCGTTTTTGGCTCCATAAACGAGGCCTGTAGGACAAACAAGATGTAAAATTGCTAGATAAGCAATTGCAATAGATAAGCTCATATTCCTGTAAATAAAGGAATGGCTGAGAGCTTTTCTACACATTTGTTTTACAAATCCTTTTCTTCCAGTATCCCTTTTGTCTATTATAAGTTTCTAGATCCAAGTGGTGGCTTCAAACCTTTCAGCATGGATGCCTAAAACATTTTTGGTGTTAACAAACCCTTAGAAGTTTCAAAGACATGGATTGCTCATTGCATGCATAAATATGCTCATTTTAGACAGGTTTTGGTGGTCCAAAGTCTGAAAACATCTGGACTTGCTGGAGCTTACTGCTCAGTGAGTGTGTCAGCACATGTAAAGGGGCATATGTGCTCCTGAAAGGACCTGCAGTAAAAATAGAGGCAAAGCTCCAACTTACCAATGCTAATTAGTACTGGTGAGAGTCCAGGCCTTCCACTGGCAGAAGACATCAAACCCAATAGCAAGGGCCACTGTGGTGTGTTGGGATAGAGAGGTGGTGAACATCTGAGTGCTTCTGAGACCTGCTGCAAGAGCGTCCCTGTCCTCTTTGGCACCTTTTTGAATGCAGGAGGTGTAAAAGCATATTAGATGCAGAGAGGAAAGTTTGTAACTGATGTGGTCAAGGAGATAAAACAAACATCTCCCATCACACCTAGGATGATGAAGGGGATGGAACACCTGCCTTATGAGGAAAGCCTGAGAAACCTGAGGCTTTTTAATCTGGAGAGGAGAACACTTGGGATCTAATTAATGTCTATATATATATATAAGGGCTGGGTGTCAAGAAAACAGGGGTATCCTCTTTTCACCTGTGCCTTGTGACAGGACAAGGGGCAATGGATTCAAGATGGAGTACAAGAAGTTCTACCTCAACATGAGGAAGAACTTCTGTACTGTAAGAGTTGTAGAGCATTGGGTCAGACTCTCCAGTGAGGTTGTGGAGTCTCCTGCTCAGGAGATTTTCAAGACCTGTCTGGATGAATTTCTGCATGATTTGCTCTAGTTTTGTCCTGCTCTGGCAGGGGGGTTGGATTTGATGATCTTCAGAGATCCCTTTCAACCCCTAACACTCTGTGACTCTGTGATCTGACAATGGTAGTAGTCTTCTGATAATCGATGTGTCCACAAGAGCAGTAGACATGAGATCCTATGAACTAAAATTCTCTTAGGCTTATTTATGTGTTCTGCATTTGTAAAACATTTATTTTGAAGATGTGGAAAGCTCTGAATTTTTTGGTACAATCTTTATATTAAATCCCTTTATTTAAAGTTTTGTGTGAAAATTGTTAAATTTCTGATTTCTTTTCCCATCCATGGCCTCTCTAACAACAAAATAAATGCTGTGTTCTGTAGCATAATTTTATCAAATTCCCCTTCCATAAGAAAGACTTTTTTTTTCTTCTATGAAGTTAGGTACAAATTTTAACTTCCCCTGTTTATTACAAAGACATTTTCACCTAGAAAATGAAAACAACATTTTAGCCTTCTGGTCACAGTGTGAACATTTGAATGCAATCCCACAAATAGAGGAAGAAATGCATGAAGGTGAATATGTACAGAGGGAAAAATGAGAATGGGCTGTTTTGGCTGCTGTTAAGAGCCGAAAACAGGGGCAACACAGAGTGATGGAAGGCATGTATTGTTATTCACTGTGAATTTTGCAGATCATTTTCTCTGCTTCACAACCTTTAAGTGCTGGTCCACTTTTCAACCTGCTCCAGAGATCTGAGGGCATGGCAGATCTGCCCACAATACTACTTTATTAACTGCACATAATGAGGTATGCAACACTTCAAATAACAATACATCATTCAGCATAACATGAATCCAAAATACTCAGCTTGGTTTGGCTTGCTGTTCACCTTTGCTCAAGCAATTATAATAGCTTGAGGCCGAGACTGGAAAAATAAGAGAAAGAGTTTCATTCTTCTCTTTTTTTTTTTTTTTTTTTTTTTCTCAAATAAAGCCTCTCTAAGAAAGAAAGGTAATGTTATTTTAAAGTCAAAATTATGTTTCTTATATATTCTTTACAGAACTACACATTTTTGTCTTATGTATAGCAAAGTCAACCACTGCTAAAAGTAATAAAAGTGTCTTGGTTCTTTTGCCCACTTTTACCATGGCAAAGCACTGACCATCCAGTCTGGCTGCCACCATGGCTTTCCAGAAAGGAAAAATTTATGATATGACATCTGCAGGGCTAAAGGTTGGAGTACACCACTGCCACTGTGTCCATATCTGTGCCTCACATCTCAGCAGCAAAGGCTACATTCACTCTCTATCCCTTTGCTATGCCTTGCCTATCCCTTGGACTCTGGAATAGCAAAAAAGGACAGATAAGAAACAATGCACCAAGGTAAACTTCTCACAAATCCTGTATTTTGAATCATCAAGACCTTTCTTGAGAAGCTCCATCTCTGCTCTTTATATACATGGAAAATTAGCATATCATTTGATAATGACCTATCAAAACCTATGCTTTGATTACAAGCAGCTGCTTTTGATTACAATCAATTAATTACTAATTTGTGCTCAACCACAGAACAGTTGGACTCCATCTATTATTCATTCTTGAAGTGGAGATCCTATTTAGGACTGGATTCCAAATTTCACTAAAGCTTTTACCCTCTTGGCTATTAATAATTTTGTTTTGAAGTTAGGTCTCTAAGGTTTCATGATGGTCTCTTTTGTTAGGTTTAAACTCTGAAATAATATGCTCAGCTGTTGCCCAGATCTATGCATCTTTCCCCCTGACTGCATGTGTAGAATGGGGTAATTTAAGTCTTCTAACAACCACATGATATTCTTTTGATTTTCAAAAGCCCTAGTTTTTGTGTCCAGTGTGAACCAAGTCATAGTTACAAGGGACTGATATAATATGGTCTGTGGTTTTGTGATGTGAGATTTTTCAGTCTCTGAATTTCTTTACAACATATAGATATATATATACACACGTGACACAATAGATCCACGAATGTCAGATGCCTTCTCAATTCAAGGTATTTAGGTGGAAGTTGTGGGATATAATGCACCCTTCTATAGGCATGCACATAAACACACACACACACACTCTTGATGAGATAAATCCAAATTTTTCCCACTCTAAGATGCCAACAGCTTTGATTACATTATGACTAGTTCAAGATAAGGAACTGTATTTTTTTTCTTAAATTATCAATGACATTGTTCATAAAAGTGTGCAAATGACTTCTGTGGAAAAAATCTCTGTCTTGTACAAGCTGATTACAATGTAAGTCTGGCTCACAAACCTGCGTGACTGCATCAACCAACATACAAGTGACACATCATTTGATAAATGGATAACGACTAGACTCAAAATAAAACTAATGATCAATGTCTGCTGATTTTCTATCAATAAAAAAATAATAAATGTTCACCATCAGGAAAGTAAGTGGATTTACAAGTCCAAATGTCAAGAATTCCCCGCTATTCAGTTTGGGTGGTAGGTCTGATAGAAGGATGCCTATAATTTAAAAGATCTACTCTGAACAACTGTTAATACGTTCAGTGTAAGTGGAAACATTCTCAAAAAACAGCTCACACATCAGAGCCTGATTACTGATCTTAGACTAAATCTGAAGTAGATAGCTCAGGCTTGAGGCTCAGTCTTGTAGAGCATCACCAGCTCTTGGCATAGGGGTGGGTAGGGGGAACATAACCTTGATTACCAGTCATGGGTTCTCTCACTCCTCAGATTCCTCCTGAATTGTGGTAAACTGTGACCCTGAAAGTCAGCTAGAAACCAGTACCAAGTACCCTGGGGTGCATTCCCCAAGCTGTAAACTTGAGGAAGGAAAATGTAGGTATCTTGCTGATAGTAGGGTAGCCTGGACAGAAAATCAATTTTGACAACAGAAAAAACATTGTCTCTAAAATTCACTCTTAAATGACATTCTAATTCTGTGAGTGAGATTAACCACCCACAAGAAGCAGCTCAGAGAAAGTGAGATACCTTGCCATTTCAAAAAGGTGGGCACAATTATTACAAGTGCAGAGTGTCACCCATAAAAACAAAGATGCTATTTTAAAATCACACCTCAGACTTGACAAACACAGGCTCCTGAGGACTCCAGTGCAGTCCACATCTCTAATGAATGTTTCCTGCTCTATCTCTGCCTATTGACTTTAATATAAAACATGCCTTGTGATTTTTTTAAATAGTCAACAGAATGCTGTAATCTGTAACTCTTACTCATGTTAATAAGTACTTAATCATCTCAACAGGATCTAGATACACATTGGGACTTCTCCTGAGAATAAATTACTTCCCATTGAATATAAGGACTCAGGCCCTTTTTTATTTACACATTGTAAGTGAGATTCACAAAAAGACTGTGAAAATTCAGCCAGAGGTCTCATTACAAGAAATGCTGGAAGCTAAGTGCCTTTGACTATCTGGCACATAGTACCAAACAGCTGTCAGTCAATCAATCCATGAGACAAATTTTGCCCTCAGATGTATGTTGCTCCCACTGAAGTCAGCAAGTTATATATAGTTCACCAGGGAATTTGACCATACAATACCTATTAAGGCAGACTGGCATTTAGAGTTCATTTTTAAGTAAGGTAGTTCATTAGAAAAATAGCCATGTTTAACCACCAACATAGAGATTTGAAATGTCAGGGAGCAATAAGTGTTACGTTCCCGAGGTTTTTTTTTCTTTGTTTTTTTTTCTTTTTTTTTCTTTCCAGGGAAGGCTACATAACTCACTAGGCTCTTTACAAACAAACAAACAAAAAGAGGAAAAGCAATGGCTTCATGCTCCTGAAACACCTCTGGGAAACAGAATCACTGAGTGGAGTCACACAGCAATTCAGCTATAATGGCCAGTAGCTTCAAACAACACAAAGACTACATAAATGTCAGATTTCCATTACTGGCAGCCTGAAATCTTTGCAATAGAGTTGTTTCTATTAAGATTTGACATTACCACATGCTTTAATTACAGTTAAAATACAGTCTACCATGTCAGAAATCTTTCCATTTACA
This sequence comes from Corythornis vintsioides, assembly GCA_025447755.1. NCBI lineage: Eukaryota > Metazoa > Chordata > Aves > Coraciiformes > Alcedinidae > Corythornis > Corythornis vintsioides. The sequence goes on along the minus strand of JAOEGS010014908.1, from coordinate 47,754 downwards.
AACACAGCTGCAGCCCAGGGCACAGGTACATACATAGTAACAGTGTACACTGAAAATATTATTGATGGCTATCAGCAAAATAAAGAAGGGAAAAAACTGTCACCAAAGTGACAAACACAGGTTTGGTGCTCACTGCTTCCTGCACCAGATCTTATGGGGCTGTGGGATCAGACCCACTGAAGTGTCACAGCATCTGCTTTACAAGAGATCATTTAGAAAGTGAACTTGAACCTCTGTGGCCTATTGCACAGATCTAGACCGAGGGGAATCAATCTAATGAAATCTGTGTTGCACACCTTCATGCCCTTCTAAATGTTGGGTTTTTTTGTTTAGCTGAATTTGCTTGCATGCAAGTTGAAACAAAGTTGAGACCCTGCAAAATTAAACTGAAGGATCCTGAAATGGCTCACACTGTTTCAAACATATGGAAAGAAAATATCAGCATGACTATAAAACTAATTTCCTATGGAGACAAACCCCAAGGTAAGCTGAGTTTGTACTGATATGAGAGAAGTACTACAAGTTATCATTATTTGCTACATTGCAGTAATATACAGAATGCTAGAAAATTGGTAGACTTGCAAGATAGGGAGGATCAACTGAATTCACTTGAAAACAGGTTCCTTTCTGCATTATGAGGTTACTAAGGACATCTGGCAGGTTGCATAAATCTGGGGTTCTACTATCAAAATGTGCTACCAAATGATGCAATATACAATACACAGTTGCTGGAAGAAATTTATCTCATTATTAGGATTTTGGGTTACAGGGTGCCATACTATAAATCCCTAGAATGCTGGTATAGGCTGTCTCTTCACATTTTCTTTTTGTTCATTTAGGATTCAATTTGGTGTATGAAAGGCAGACACATAGAAATACCTACACATAAGTTCCATGTGCTCTTTAATTCAAAGCTTATTTTTTTTCTCTCCTAGTTTTCAAAGGCATAAGCAAAGAACATAAAGACAGAGAAGAAATAACAAACTCATGTAATTAAAAATTCAGTAATTGCCAAGTTTTGAGTGCTGCTTTAGAACATGAGTGGGGTAATATTTTTATGCAATTATTAATGAAAGAAGCCTTATAAGTAGGATGAATATGATATGCAGCACTGAGAGACAGATATTTTCCAGCAGTATCAATTATCTGATGTGAGATTTTAAAACCACCAGTGAAACATATGTGACTTACTTTTCACGAGTGATAATTGCATCTTCCCTAAAGTTCACTGTGAATTTCTGGTGTTTTCTTCTGAAAATAAAGTTCATCAAAGCCCTTTTAAAAATAGCTTTCCATTAACTATCATTTTTGTCATCTTAGTATAGTAATTGGTGACATATCTGACCATTCTATCATGGGAATAAGGAGTTGTGAATTGGGAGAGGATACTGAAAATAATTTCCAGGACCTACAGCTATCTCCATAAGATATTCCTTGGTACACTGTGTGCCTAATAACTTCATCTCTTTATTTTTCATGTATCTTTACCTTTAGCTAGAGCTTCTTTATAACACTGCTGGAGATCTAGGGATAAACCAAGATGTATTCATCATAGGATATTTGATGAAAAAGAAAGAGGATAAATGCCATATACAACAAATTGCATAAAAGCACAAGGCAAAATGGTAGTTACCTTCAGAAAACAGAATTATTCCTAGAAAAGCACTTCCCTGCACCTTAATCCACATTAATCTTTCTGCCATCCTCAGTCTAGTGCTAGCTAGATTTCCTTGTTTTATGCTTCTGGAGGCTTCCAGAAGAAGAGGCAGTGCTATAGCACAAAACAGGTTATAATTCTGATTAAAAAAAACCCCAAACAAACAACAACAAAACTATTGTTCCTCAACAGCCAGCTAGATTAGGCTGATTATGAGTGAAAAGGATGTAAATTGAAGGTGAATTTAAAAATATTAATCTTGTAAATATCTGAAAACAAAGGTACAATCGAAATGGACAGTCCACAGGGGTAGCATTCCCAGGGGCAGCATTTTTCTGTTTCTACAGATTTACATGTCTGGAGCACTTTAATAACATGATTAAAAGTTTTTGCTAGTTCACATCAACCTTCTCTGCCTACTTCCCAGGGAGAGGGTATAGCTGCATGAGTAAAAAAGTGCTTGTGACCAAAGACAGACATTCGCTCTTTTGTATTAACTTTGAGGAATCATAGATCAGAGACATCCTTTCAAAACCAGCTATGAAAACAGTTTAATTATAACAATGTCAGCATTTCCTATTGCTCTTTCTTTGAAAAAATAAGACACACAAAACAGGAACCTTGTATATTTTAGAATCATCTTGTATTCTGATTCTTGAACAGATCTCAGAGCCATTTACTTTCTATTATAATTTTCTTCTGCTGAGGTAAATGAAAAGCAGAAGGCATGATTTTTGAGAAAAAAAACCCCAAAACAGATTAAATTTACTTCTGTATATTCCACCTGCAATGCCAAAACAAGTCATCAGATTGCTGCATAAAGGGAACTAAAGGCATGACTACACATTTATTTTCAGTCATGCTTTTCACTTTTCTGTTGGTTTTTATTTCAAGGCTTAATTAAAATTAATAGCAAATCAAGCTGGATTCAGATTGTTTGGAAACATTATAGAACAATTGTATTGTATCTCCACCTACTGTTAGCACTCAGTTATCTTGAGAAGGCTACATCTACAGCATGTTAAAGCACTGGCAGGTATGATGCTCTGGGAACAGGCTGGACAGGTCACAAGCAAGAAAACAGTGGACTGAACTGAGAGGGAAAGTTTAGTTTTGGTTAAAACCCATATTTTATTATTACTCTAAAAGGGCTGCATCTCGGAGCTTTGAGCTTCTTTCTACGCTTTACTTTCTTGTGTCAAAGTCAGGTGCATTCACGCAAAAGGAGCAAACAGTCTTTCCTCTTATTTCTATGTATTACTTTGGAGATTTTCTCCGCCTTTGTATCTATGGGAAAGTTTCATTTGAAGCCAGGGCTCACAGAAGCACCAGTGTGCTTTGAAGTGCATAGTTTAAACACACTTCAGAAAAGGTTTTTCAGGAGCAACCTTGTATTTTATATTAATGAAAAGCTTTCCTCTGAGATTATGCAGATTTCCCTACAGATGCTACCTAACTACATGTAGACTATATTTTGCCATCCCTAAAAATTTTGGGGTTTTTGCCTTTGGCTACAGCAACCCAAGAAATTTTGCATTTAGGGTTCATGTAGCTAAACCCTTTCTTTAGATAAGCAAAAAAAGTCTGGTCTTTTCAAAGGACAAGGGCAAGATTATAGTGCCCCTTTTCATCTAGTAGCTGTTTTATGATGTGGGACCCCACCTTGATAAAACATCTCCTCCACCTAAGGGATCAGAACTCATCCTTCCTGCCAGATGGCTGCAACCACCAGAGCTGGGGTTTCCCACTGAGGCCCCTTTCAGTCCATTCTGTTAAAACTCTTGGTCTTTGCATGGCCTAATTAAATATTCATTGGGCTAGAGAGTAGTGGACATCACACTGTAGCTCAGGAGTTGTGGCAGTCCCCAGGGAGAGATTCCCATCTCTGCTCTGATAAGTATTTTCTATAAAGTATTTACTGTAACAACAAAATGACAGGATTCTGTTCAGCACAGCCCAAGCACATGAGTCAAGTGCTGCAATGGGTAGTAGGGACTTGACTTTGCATCCTGTGTCTGAGGTGCAGGTTAAATCAACTTGTATCACCCAAGGGAAAAATTTTTTAGTGTCTCATGGGATTTACCTGATGCTCTCAGCTGGAGCAAAGTGTCCCTGGGAAGCTATGTTTGTTAATTACTGCACTGAGGCTGGAAACCCAAGCACTCTAGATAGCAGAAAACAAACAACAACAACAACAACCCACAAAACAAACCAAACAAACAAAACAAACAAAAACAAACAACCCAAAAACCCAGGCTTAAGGCTGCCTACTCAACTCAATCTTGCCCTGTACATGTATTTTGAATCTGTGTTTTTCTAAGACTCCTCTTCACTCAGGGCACAGAGAGGCCAGTGGTTTTGTGCCTATGTGCATTTGGCCATTGGCCTTATTTACCTCACGTTGCACAAAGCCATCTGTGATGACAGACGTCAGCTGTAACGATAGATTTTCAGTATTTTCATTTCCTTCTTTGGTACTCATTATTCCAGTATAAAAACACTTCAAAATTTTAATGACTTTCATATCCTGCCTAGGACATGAGTGGGTATTGTTCCCTCTGTAAAAAACAGACTTGAGGCACAGAGAGATTTATGTCAAAAAGTACTCATTAATTTTGGGTACCTAGTTTGAGCTGTCTCTGTATTGTGTTGTGTTTCATATATTCACACACACTCTCTACTTCATACAGTTGTTGCATAGGTGCTCACCAAACCTATGGGTTAAGCCCTACACAGAAGGTCTTCTATATCTAGAAAACAAGAAAGAAATGGCAATCTCTGACAAAACTGGAGTAGGAAAAAAGTTACCTAACTACGTACAAAGACTCTATGGTAAAAACAAAAGATACTTTACTGTTTTAACCAAGAGATTATTGTGTCTCATTTACTCTATACTTACTGACTTAACAAATTAGGTAGTCATTTGCTTTACCATGAAGTCCTACTTCATTGCCAGACCTGACACTTTCTGCATACAAATGAAGCAGGACTCTGTAATTAAACATTCTGCCTTAATACACATGGAAAAATTAAATAAATTAAGGAGACACAAACAATGTAAGTCAGGTACTAAATTTTGAGTGCTTAACTTTGCAAAGAAAATGTTGGGGTTTTTTTTTTTCAGAATAAAAAAATCACATCCACAAGATTTTGATTTACAAAAGAAATATCCTCCTTTCTGTAATTTGAATATGTTTCTTCATATTGACACCGATATAGCTCATCACATAACTTAATAGTCATCAACCAGACCTTTACTATGTGAGTTACTGCAAAAAGTGAAAGGGGAGTTTTAGAATTGGTTCCACATCTCCATGCTGATGCAGGGGGACTCTCTGACAAAAAGAGTGACTTCAGACCACACTCTGAAGGAAGGTTCTCTATGCAAAGTTTTTGTGACTACTGTCTTCCAAGTTTAAACCTAACTATTTCCCAGAATCTTGTTCTTTGCCTACCCTGTCCTACTATTGAAGTCTCTCTCCAGAGTTGTTTTGGCCATTACTTCCCCAGCCACTTCTTCTGCAGACTCAGGTGTGGATGGCCTGGGAGACAGTATCTGTCATCCCTGACACCATTCCAAAATCTTTTTGACTGCTATGTCCTGTGGCATTGCTGATGCAGCAAATACTGAGGAGGTTAAAAGTCTCCTCTATTACAGACACTTCTTTAATTTGTTTTGAAAAGATCTTTTAACTTCTCACAGTAATCATGCAGTTGGTAACAAACTCTCTGGATCATGGTTCACCAGCTCTCAATAAGATTTTAGTCCACCTATAAACCCCCACTTGTGCATCCGTAGGCATTGATTCCCTGGTCAATTCAAACCACAAGTTTCTTCAGGACAAGTGCAAACCACACATACACACACAGTTTTGGAACTACTTTGTAAAAGATTTCCTCAATTCCTCTATTTGTCACATCTCCCACCACCTGTCTGCACCAAGCAAAGGTAATGGGGATAGATCACTAGGATGGTTGAAAGAAAAAAGCACCATAACACCACTTAAAGGTTAGTCTTCTACAGAGCAGTTTCAGAAATGACTGAGTTGTTTGTGTTGTAATTTTTCTAAGAAAATTCAGCCAGAGGCAGAGAGTAGATGCTAGAAACTTTCAAATGAATAAAGTTTGAAGCTGAAATTTCTAACAGGAAGTGCCAAAAAACTTTAATCATTGGTATTGCTGTCCAACCTGCCTCTAGGTATAAGTTGTAAACAAAATACCTAAGAAATTTGTATATGCTTATATGGAACATCTTTTCACCACACAATGAATGCTACCACGAATGAAGACCGTCTGTACCTCCATCAAAAGTGCCTTTTATCTTCCAAAGAGAAAACACACAGCATACAAATGTATCCTCTGTTCTGCTTCCAAAAGCAGAAAAACTTAAAAAGCTATTTCAAAAAAAATACAGAAATACTCAATATAAGTGCATAGGCTACAGTTGTGAGCTCATGGGCTGCAATGTTTCATATTCAAGTGAATTAATGTAGGAAGTGCAGCTGTCATAATTTTCTGTAAAGCTCTCAGGACAACTAGTTGAAAGGAAGACTAGAGTATGTGTATGTGTGAGTCCCAAAATAAAAACCAAACTTCATGAGTTTTGTGGGGTCCTGACACCAATCTGGTCTTTAGTATATGATAATACATTAATGATTTTTGGTTCAAAAGGTATGCAAAAGACATGCTTTCTATTTATTGGTTATGCTTTTGGGGTTATTTCTTTTAAATGAAGGCTCTGATTAACTTTGATGTGTCTATCAACACTAGATCATAGGCTTACTGCTGGGAAGTTGAAATACTTTAATGACAGTCTAGAAATGAGCAAACCATTAAAGGAAAAAAATACTAATGTCCCAATGAGATAACATTACATTAAAGTCTTCTTCTGAGTTGCCCATGTACAACTCAAACACCCATTCAAAGACAGAGATGAACCTTAAACATCTGTGTTGCTAAGTAGTCTGTCAGCTGTTGACTACCATTTGTATTGTGAAAATTATGTGAATTTAATGATCAAGAGTCCAAAATTCTGTATCATTGCTACAGAGTTACTGGATTACTACAGAACTACATGTTGAGAAGATACAGCTGAATAACTACATCACTTAACTTTGTCAGATCTTATCCATGCAACAACCTATAACAATATAATTTTTGTGAGAAATTCAAAGAAGTAGCATGTATCTATCAAAGTCTCCTGGAAAATGTATTCATGATTAACTGTGGCAAAACATGAACCATATTCACAAATAGTTACATGATTTGCCCCAGGAGTCAGTTTTACCTGAAAACACTTTTAAAAAAGCTAATGCCAGTAAGAAAAAGTATTTTGTGTTCCAAAAGTTATATGAAGATATAGTAAATAATTAACAGATTAGATTGTTTTGGGATTTGTTTTTTTGTTTTGCTTTGTTTTTGTGTTGGATTATTTTTGTGTTTGTTGGTTTTGGTTTTTCTTTGTGTTGTTTTGTTTTAAGTCATATTACATCTTGTAATTTTAGACAGCCTCATAGTATCTTCAGATGTGTAAGGCAGTATCCTCCTCCTGCAGCCTCCTGCTCCAGAGCAGATTAGGGTATGTGCTACAGTCAGGGGTCTTTGGGAAACCCAGGTCCTGAAGAAAATCATCCTAATTCTCAGAAAAACAACTCTGATATAAAAGACCCCTTCACCCAACACTGTAATTGTAATTTCAGATGTGTATGGGATATCTTCTTTTATGTTTTCCACTGATTGTGCTGATGCTAGCAGAAGATGCAGAAGAATGTTGTTATTGCAAACAACTTTAATTTTGATGTATATAATTCATTTTTAATAAGGACAACTACATATTCTCCTTAGAAATGTATTTTAAAGAGCCATAATAAACTGCATCCTACAAAGAAACTATTTATAGGAAGAAAAAACAACAACCAAGAACAAAAATCCAAGTATGCTGGTTTCAAATAAATAGCTTAAGCAGGTGCATACTAAAAAGCTGGGTTTGTTTGTGCACAAAAGCCCATAGATTTTTACTGGTAATTCAGAAACTTAGTGTGCACGTAGGTGGGCTTAAAAGCAGCAAGTACACCGTATTTCCATATCAAACAAATTTTGATATGAAAGATTGCTCCTGCAAAATATAAAAAAAAGCAACAACTTTCCCTATAAATAGGGATCCTGCCTTCAGAAACACGTTTTCAAGATTACTTTATGGAAAATAGAGGTAGGAGAGAAAGGATCTCAAATAAGATGCCGAACTGAAGCAGCTCAGTGAAGCATTTCAGTCATGCTACTTTGTAAGATGATCCCGTATTTTCCCAAACTGAACCACTTTGCTTTCTGTTCCAGAGTACCTGATGGGAACAGTACTTCTCAGGCTCACAACTTGCACAGAGACTGTATATTACAGTGGCTTCTTCCATGCACTATCTCCTTCTGTTCTGACTGATACCAACAACAAAAACTATGTCTTTGCTTGAACAATAAGACATGTACCGGGGGTTTAGGGTTGGATGTTAATGAAGATAGAAACCAGGTGTTACTGTACATCTGCCTTAGATCCTGCCCATCAAACCCCCTGCTCCTTGGCACTGCTTAAGATCTCATCCTCTGAAAAGTATGAAAGATGGAAGAAGACTATTAAGAAAAATCATCTTTTCTTGGGAAAGGGTGATATCAGTCTCAGGTTAGGGTGATTCCCTCTGAGATCCATCCCTTGTGACAAACATTTTAGCGGAGACTATGTTGCAAGAGTAACCAGGCTGGCTGTTTTGCCCCTTCTCATGATCAAAGAAATGAGAAATTTCATGCTGTTACTCTAATTCTGACATCTCCCATTAAACTTATCATATAATATACTCCAGGGTCACCTAGACTTTGGTGTCCGTCATTTGATGCCTGACTTGGCCTGCCACATGCCATGCTTGTATGCAATGCACTGAGAGAAGGTCAGTATATGCATGAGGACAGCAAAACTGCACCACAATCCATTGATGTTTCACAGGGAGAAATGGATGAGATGGCCATTGTGGCCTTTAGTAGCCATTTAAATTGGGCTGATAGCAGAATAGCAGAATAACAGAAATTTAATAGTGAATGATGTCTCTTAGGGGTTAAACTCCACTTTTAAAGAAGATGTACTTGACATATCTGGCCTGTAGCCTGCTGTGCATTTTTACATTGTGTTTTCAGAAGTAAGAGGATTTTTTTTTTTTAGGTTGATCAGAGGCAGCTGTACTTTTTGAAATGGCTTATACTGTAGCTGTACATTACCCTACACTAATGGACTGCTCTGATGCAGCAATCCTAATCCATTTGGGTTGCTATGGATGGCTACATTTCTGTAAACTGGAGATAGTTTTGTTCCCAATTTAAACATGGATTTGAAAGAACGTTAGTGATGGTTAAACTGAAATTCTGGAGGTGCAGTTTGGTTTGAAAAGGACCCACACATGTGCTTATGCAAACCTCCTGGGCTTACACAATGTGCAACTGCAAATGGTTTTAGGAAGAGAAAAGCCTCTCGTGACACTTTCAGACCTTCATCTATCCAGTGTAAACTAAGCCCACAGATGGACGACGTGCAAGAAGATGAAAACACACTGTGTAAATTGACTGAATATTAGCAAACTTTTGTTAAAGTTTCAGGTTACATCATTTTGCAAGATGAAGGAATATCTGGAATTGTTAGCAGTTCATTTATTCATACTTCCATTAAAATAAGGCTGGAGGCTGTCAGAGAGTGTGTTGACAGTATTTCTGTGCTGTTTGTCTGCACTTTTGAGTTTCAAAGATGTGCTAGATTGTTCTGAAAGCAACTTATCTGATATACCAATGAAACTTCTAAAGCTTGCAACATACTTTCCTCCAAATCTCTCACATTTATTTCTTTCTTCAGAAACAGTAGCTAAGTAATTTTTTCCAAAGTGAAGTAAGCAGAAAAAGTGATGCTACTTCTTTTCTTGGGTTGTTCTTTTTTGTTTGTTTGTTTTGTTTTGTTTTGTTTTTTTCAAGTTAGCTACATTAGTCTTCCCTTATTATCCTGTAAGTATAACTTTCTATGAATGACTGGGAGCAGAAGAGTGTAATTACCAAAAAAACTCACTGTTATTAAAAGGAAATATTTCTGGTTACAAGATTGAGTTTGACACAGCCTAGAAAGAGGACAGAAGTGGCATAAATACACATTTAGTTTTGAAGGGCTGGAAACATAATTCAAACAATTCATATTGGTTATTCAATATAAAAGCCAAGTGAAATATGCAGATTATGCCTAAAAATTACTTCTAAAGAGATCAAGTATAAATGCACCTGGTTAGTGAAATATTTAAGTTACTATTAGTTGTAACTAAAGGTGATGGCAAGCTCTGGGCACTCCAAATCCATTCCTGACCTTGTCAGCTTACTGACAACCAGTGCCCATACTCCTGGAGTCTTCTGTTTTCTGGGCTGACAGACTTTGCTGGTGCCTCATGCATTATTCAATGCAAAGCGGGACTGAACGAAATAGTTTTAAAAGATCTCTTAAAAAGGAAAGCCACGACAGAAAAATAAAGGTTAATCAGAGAACCTGATATTTTTTTCCTGTAATTTATAACAAAAATTGCAGCTTTCACAGAGCTGGAGGTGTCCTTACTTGTTATTACAGGAACACCTTCAATTTTGCACATTTCTCCATGCTGACTTGCTGTCTGCAGGGTGCTTGTAGAACAGCATATGGTACACTGTGGACATTTTTTTCCTACTAGATAACCATAGTAGAGCTTTGGCAAGCAAGCATTTTAAGGATCAACAGAAAAGTTGGGAGTTTATTTTCTGTGGTGGTCCAATTAGAGTTACCCTGCAACTCCCAAAGTCTTTCTGTTCTCTGACCTGACACAGCTGTCAAGGAAATTGGAAGTGCATACTCATTTAAATCGATATTGGATTGTCTTAAAATCACACACACAATATACTATAGACTTATTTTTCTCTTCAAGAAGGACTGTGAGTCAGTTCCCACACAAATATTTGATATATTAAGCATATAAATATGTTCACGAAAAGAAACACATACTGAGATACACAAATGTTTTCCATGTGCATGCAACATGGCGAGTAAAAATCATTTTTCGCATCTAGTTTAGTATTTCTGTGTTTTGTGCAATATTTTAATCTATAAGTCCCTAAAAACACCTACATGAGTTTCACCTAATGTGTGTAAGCATTAGCATATTGCCACTGCAGTTGAGAGGAGTCTCATTTGCTGAAAGTCAAACGTGTATTAAAAAAGCTGAGATTTCTCAGCATCTGAATAACACAGGCGATTAGATAATTGGGACAGAGTGGGGAGTTCAAAATTCAGTCAATTTAACTTGTAATCCCACTGATCAATTTATTTTTCCTGAATGTTTGAGAGCATTGTGCATGTGTATCTTATTTATGATATATGGGATGCAACTCTTACATATATATATGCACAGACCCAGAGAACTCTGTACAAGAAATTACATTAATAGAATTGAAGACCAGCTGGCAATACATGTTGGGCAAAAGAGGAGGATGTGACAGCTTCAGCTAAGCCAGCAGACAGAATCACTTGATTTGGTCTCTGCACATCTTTAAAATCATGCTCTGTGAACATTGTTATGACAGGGAAAAACAAGATTTTTTTTCCCTGTAAAATTAAATGTCACTCTTGATAGCATAATATCTGAAACATCATCCTTCCAAGTCCATAGCAATACTTTACACAGAAAATTAAACTCTCTCTCTATTTATTGAGTGGATAATGCAGTCTTCGAATGTGTGAGAACCCCTGCTAGGTGAGAAATTAAAAAAGAAGCACTATAAAGTCTAATGGTATGTATGAAATACAAAAAAAGAGAGAAAAAGGTAACTTAATTGGTAATCAGAAGAAATCATAAAACTAATCATGCAATTAATGTCCTAAAAAGCCAGCATATGAGGTGTGTATAATTACCAGAAAACAATGCAGTGATGGTTTCAAGGATTAATGAATTAATGATTGTTGGGGGAAGGACGATTTGATCTGCAATTTTATATGTTAGCTTTAAATCCATATTAAACTATTGCTTTGCTTTGTTTACAGGAAATGCCCTTACCTTACATATAGAATTTATCTTTTAAATTAGTGGGGGTTTAATATTACGTTTATAACAGTTAATTTGAGAAGTCTGCAGATGTGTTTTTTCATTCGTATAGCTTCCCATCCTCCCCTCTTGTTCATGAAAACAGAATAATCTTTGCAAGAGAAAAAGTTTGGATAGCACATACATCAAAATGACATGAAGCCTAGAGAAATTCACCAATTGCAGGTGCCAGAATAAATTAACAAATATGTTAACATATATAAATATTTTTATTTCCTCTTTAAAATGTAAAGTGCTACACCAAATATTATCAATTGTCCTTTGTTTTGTACACACATTAAAACATAAATTTGTGTTCTGGTGCTGACTGCTAATTTACTGATGATCTTATATATCAAGATGTTAATTCATTGATAAAAGGATGTGATAGAAAATTACAAATGAATTAAGACCACTGTACATCAAAACATAAGCGTTCCTTTGATTTAGTTGCCAGCTACAAAGATTTCAAACCATCCTATGGTAAACATTTGTCTTTGTTCTGTGATTCTTTTTTCTCATACGGTTCAAATGTGTTCATCTGCTGCTAGATGCGATAGCAATGCCTGACGGATGGAAGGATGGATGAAAGGATTGTTTATTATTTGTTTGGGTTTTTTTTATGACAGAAGAGGCCCATAATTCATCAGCCTTGAAGGAAGGGATGAGAAGATGGCCCAGTAGCGAGGGAGTTGGTTTAGGACTGGGGAAGCCTGGACTACCAAATGCATCCTCAGGACTAATACAGCCTCTCCATGACTTGATTCTCCATATATAATTGGAGGACACACATTTCTTCCTCACCTTTATTACTCAGAAAACAAAATGCTTTCAAGTTTTCCAGGTAGCTGGATGCTATAGTAAGAACAGGCAGATTAATAGCAGATGTAGAAGCTTTAAAAGTTGCATAGTTAGCAAATTAGAGATTTTCAAACTAAAAAATGAATGCGTCATTGCAAAATGTGCTGCTGTTAGAAATGCAAGCCTTTTCTATGAGAAGTTTGGTAGAAGTTGGTTTCCCACAATGTCTATGAGCCTTAGTGCACTGGGACTTGAAACTGCTCATGGGTATTTCAGATCTTAGTTGAACTCCTCCCTTAACCCCCAGATAATGCCCTCAGTTGGGGAAAGGAGCAAAGAAAGGAAAAAGAACAAGGCAGAACAGAGAAAAGAAAGTACAGAAATGAGACTGAGAAATGAAGCCAATTCTTGAGTCTGTTGCTGACTTTCCATGTGTGCTTATAGGCACTCACAGTTCATTTCTACGCTCCAGCTCCCAGCTGTAAGAGTGATTATAATACTTGGCTGCACCTCAGAGGGGTTCCCAGCATCCCTTCATTAATGGCTGGGAGCACTCACGCCGTGGCTATAACACAGGCAAATATCACACGTGAAAATGGTGCTTGCAGATAGCTGTATGTTAAGACCTAGAGCAAGGCTGAGTAACAATATCCACTTTGTATCAAATAGCCACTTGCATCTGATAGGCTCTGAAATCCCTAAATCCAGCCTGATTTACCCACTGCTTACTGCAGCCTCATTCTCATGTATCGACAGGGTGGGAACAGAGAGAACTGGGACCATCACATCCAGGGGTCGAATTCCAAAGGCTGCGATGTGCAGTCAAAATTTTTCAGAAGAGGAAGAACTGGGTTTTTTCAGTGAATTTTCTCCCTTCTGTGAGTTTGGAGCTGATTTTGGCAAAAGTTAGTCTTACAGTAATTTGTATATTTTCCTAGATCATTCATTTTGTATTTTGATGTTGTTGGAAGTCTGTGACTCACTGTGTGAAACAATGACTGCCGTGTCATATATATATATATATATATAAAATATAGCAGTTTTCTGTTTTGCATTCTGCAAGATAAGTGTTCTTGCATTTACTCCCTTATCTTGATGTATTTGCTTTGCCAAAGGTGCAATATCAAGAAAATTCTACTTCTAAAACTAAGATGTTTCTCAGCACAAGTATTTTCTAGGCATCAGAACCATTGACAATGCTCAAAAATAGTCAGATTGACTAATCTTCCTTTTCAGAAAATTTATTCTCCAAATTTCCAATTTGATATTTTATAATCAGAAAAAAAGATAAGTAAATTTTGATGTAGCTTTTTAAAAAAAAAAAAAACAAAATTCAAATTGATTTAGGCAAATTCATTCTTAAATAGCAAATATGTCAATAAATGTTTTGAATAATATGACAAGGTAATGCATGAAATGGGAAAATAGACTACTGAAATTTCTACCCTAAAACCACAGTTTACTATATAACTAATTCATCTTGTAATGTTTCAGATATGAAGCCTCATTTTCAGAAATGCTTGGCATTCTGCATCTCACCTGATTCAGATTGTAGCTTTGAGTACTTGTTAGTTTTAAAAATCAAATTACAGTGACATATGCCAAATGCTGAGCCCCATATCCAAACAATTCAAAATTAAAAAGTACTTTAGAAAGTCTAGTTGTAAGAGATAAGAGGTTAAAATAAAGTTTTTAGCACAGTGCAAAAGAACTTCTGAGTCTCCTAAGTGCAAAGCTCAACCACGGCCACAAGATTACTCTTATCCTCTAAGTCATGATCTGCTTTAGTGCATACTCATAATCTTTGATCTGAATTCTTTTTTAAACCCGTCTTTCCTGATTGTTTGCATTTTTCAAAGCAATTCAGCATGATTTAATCTTAAATGACACTCAGTGACTTAATAATTAATATGCCAAGTAAAGCAGGTAAACTAAATCACATCTATTAGAGCATGCTCTATTAAGGAAAGATCAGGTGGCTTAGCATTGCTGATGCTGAACTGATATTACAGAAAAACATGAGAATCTTAGCTTGCCGCATAATGTACTTCAGTTGCTTTCTAGCTGTAGCATCAGCATTTAAATCATGAAATTACATTCCTATTCATGAGCCACACTATTCTGAATTTTAAGATGCATATTAGAATTATTTTTAGAAATTAAGGGATAATGTTTCTTCCCAGTGGATACTACTACTATTATTATTATTAAAATAGTGTGTTTTTAAACACTAACTACCAAACTGCGAGAAGCAGGGCAAATGTCTACTCCCTGAGTTAGTAATCAAACACTCTCTTTCCATTAGCAGTTGGGTGAAAACCGTCTGAGCTGGAGGCAGTGTACACTGAAGTGCCCCAGCATTAAAAGTTCAGCAAGAGTCACTTCTGAGACTGTAGGGTAGCTTTCTTTAGCTGTTTTTGCAATGGTCACTTAAAGTTTTTATTTTGATCTTTTGTGCTCACAGACCTGCACCATAAACCTTTTATGCATGGTTTCCCAGCTGTTCATCACCCCTTCCACCCAGAAACATTCAATCTTAGTTTCTGCAGAGTAACTGTCCTGAGCCTGTAGCTACCATTCTCTGACATTCATGAAGCTGATAAGAGTGACACACTGTTTTTCTCTGGGCTATGTTTTGCTTTTTTAAAATTATTATTTTGATTGTGAAAATGTAGTATTTACATACATACTGTAGAGCAAGACTGAAAGCAGATACCTGAAAAATGATATATAAAACCCACTGTCATGTCATAAATTACAGAAGAAACTTTATCACCATGGTCATTTATTCACAAAAGTTTCCCGATTAACTGTTGAATATTTTGAACTTTTGGGTACTCATTTTCCCTTAAGTCAAACAAAACCTCTGTTAAAATACTAGTAGTATTTGCATCTAGCTCTCCTTTTCATGTTGAGCACAGGTAAATTATGGATTTAGTTACACAAGAACAGAAATAATCTTGTAGGAAGAATAAATGATGTGGGAGTAAAAAAATGTATACTATAACCTGCAAAATAAGGTTTTTTATTTACTGAAGACTAGTTTAAAATGCCTTGCTCTAAGAGCTGTAAAAACTCTGTCAGAAATAAACTCCAAATCTGCATTCGGACTCACTCATCTTTAATTTCAGCTGGAATACCAATTTGGACAAATCCAAAATTTTACTCCTTTGGGCTAAAAATAAAGAGAAATAAAATGTTAAAAACTCTACAGTTAGAGATGTCTCCAGTATTTGATAAGATAATGGTATGGTCCAGGGCTCTCTTCTGACTCATCATCACCCATGCCAACATGATGTAGTTTTAATACTATAACATTTTCATTAAACATCATTGCTGATATTGAGGGCTGACAGAAATTGTTAGGAATTTAACACTAGGATGGAGACAGAGTTAGTGATCTCACAGATAATTTACCTTGAGACAAGTCCTTTCACAGGGAATACAATTTTCAAAAGGGAGACCACAGAGAGCTCATCAGTGAATGCGAGATGTAGATGGCAGGGGCAGATGCTGCTCACATCTGTTAGACAAGTGCTTGTGTCAGAGTCCATGATACAGACTTCAGATCAAGCACTCATCATTTATCTGTCATTTGTATCTAGGATGGTTTGGTGTTTGTAGGGATTTGGATATATAGGCTCTGTTCTCAAAATTGTCCACTTAGGCACTCAGGTTGGTAGAACAAGTGACTAAATGAAGCATATGAAACCTACTGTTACTCAATGGCAATGGTGGCAGAGGTTCTCGGTTCAAAGCTCTTGTTGACTGTGAAATATGGTAATAAAAGAGAATCCAATCAGTAACATACTCTTTTAGGAGCTAAATATCCTTAATACAGTTAGTGTTAAATAATATACTCAACATCAAATTGAAAAATAGCATGACCAGTGCCAAAAGAGCCATGCATGTGAAATTGACACTTAAACAAGTAGGGACTGCTCTTCCAGCACACGAAACCTATTTATTTGAAAAAAAAAAAATAAGGATATCTGAACATAAGAATGAAGGTCAGGAGTCTTTGGTCCCATTTTTGGTCCCATCCTTATCAGCTTAATTTAACAAATGACTTCCCATAACTTCACACTGCTGCTTGAAAGCTGCTTTTGATAAGACCAGAAGCAAACTGGCTCCTTGTACTTTCAAGCAGGTCTCACATCCACTACAGTCAGTTAAAAAGCTAATGAGGCACGGATGTAGCAGCAACTCCTTTCACTGGACTGATCAACCACTTTACAAATGAACATGGTACTTCTTTAAGAGAGACCCAAGCATGCTAAAATGGTCCTTAAGTCACTCTCTAGCTACATTTCCCACTCAAAAGACAGAAATGAATGATTTAAAACTGCTGTGGAGTGGTTTAAGAGAAAGAGTCAGAGCCACATGGATAATGCTGGCTTTGTGAACAGCAGCTGCCAGGGTGTAGCACCACGCTGTGGTCTGAGGTTGCTGGTTAATACATGACAGGACAAATCCTTCTGCAATCCTTTAGAAAAACTATTCTGCAAGACAAAACATCTTGTATATGTGCAGTGATAACCACACATTACAGAATGAAGCATAAATGGATTGTGTGGCAAAATCTATCTGATGTACCTACAGTTTGTATTTAATACTGTACAATGAAGTATCTTGGAAGTCACATAAATCATTGTGACATTCTAATCCAACCTCTATGATCTCTATTCAGGAATCACAGCAGCTGTCTTTTAAAGTGTCCTTTCCAACGATAACATAATCTGACCCTATTAATGAGATCAAAGCTTAAAATGACTAGATACTAGTCAATGATAATTATCGTTCTATTACAAATACCAAAAATCAGCCCTTGCAACCATTAAGCACTTCAAATTTTCCTAAGCTATAAATGGATTTTTCTTTAACTAACTCACATGTGTTGATATGAATTGGACTTATGTGATACATGGATATTTGTACATAGCACATGGACTACAGTAGGAATATAATGTTTATGTAAAACTTGTAACATATTTTTATCCTCAATTCCCAGTAGAAAATATATTCTGTTTAGCTCTGTCAATTTACATTGTCCTCACCACCACTAGCAGCAGAGCAAGTTATACTAAGAAGTACAAACATAACATATCTCTTGTCTTCTCTTCCTTGTGTAAAAAAATCTTATGAAGGTCTATAAGATGCCATCTACCGTTTGTTCTAGCTTTCAGAAAGTCCTGAATCTGAAGCAAGTTATATGAAACATAATCCATTCTTTTAAGACACAGCAAAGGCTATGTGGTGGGTGCTTAAAAGTCAGACTAAGGTTATATTCAATGTGCCCACACTATAAAAATACCAAGGGAATCCCCACAGAGACCATGGTCATGCAATGGGCAGCTACACCACCACCTTCTGTAGGAGCCAGATCTGCTGAGTGGCATGGTGGCAAGCAAGGCTGTGCTCTTCCCTTTGGGAAATTTGCCCAGGGATGGTTTTGGCTTGGAATTAGACCAAGAAGTGAACCCAAGGGAGTGGGGAACGATGGAGAAGTTCCTCACTTTTCTTGTCTTTCCCTTACACTCAGGAACAGTTGGGTGTAGTAGACTTTCTGCTATCTTTGCTTTATCATGCACCCTAATGATCCTAAATTATTTGTGTGAGATCTAAAACAAAGCAATTCTTCCACTGATTTAACTGCATTTTGTATCATAACTGCTGTAGGCACATGGTCCTAAGCTTCTTCAGAGCTGGAAGCAGACACAGGAGAATAAGCTCCAGTAGTGATTGTGTCCAGAAAAATTCCAGTCAATACTAAAAGTTTCTCTAGGGGCAAACAAGACTGTAGCACAGTAATCCAAAGCCCCTGGTTATTCACAAAGGGAAAATAGCTGTAGGGAACTTAAATTTGTTTTTCAAGCTAGCTCACACCAGTCAGTCCACAAGGTATAGCAAAAACCATGCAAATGACAGCATTCCTCATGCTGCAGAGGAGTACAAGATGACCTCTACCCTAGCCTGGTAGGAATAGAAAAGATGCTTTATGTGATCATTGGTGATCATCACCTCAAAGACATCTGTGGCAGATACATTTATTACATGCAGAGCCTTTGATGTATGGCTTTGAGCATGTACTTTGAGCAGGTGAAGAAAGACAAAGAGAACTCATCATTATTTATCATGTGCCAGATGGCAGCAATGCCAGCATCAGGATGGTTGTCTTAGGGACACACCAAGATCACCAATAGTCAGCAAAGGACTCAGAGCATAGAAAACAAGTCCTCAGAAAAGGAATGAAGACAGATTGCACAAGCAAGTTAGTACTGAGAGCATCCAAAGGGTGAAAATTTCTTACAGATAAGGTAGTCGTTCCATCCTTTTCCTTCTGTGTTGAAAAAAATAGTCTCTCTTTCTAACACTGGAGCTAGAACTGCCAGTACAGAAATGAAAAAGCCTTGATACAGTATTGGCAACCTCCCTGCTTTGATCAGGAATGCAGGATGAGGTGACTCCAGGGTCCCTTCAGGCAACATTTTCATTATTTTGTGGGTGATTTTCCAGCTACTTCCAGGAGACAACAGGCTTTGAAATATGACAGCAATATGAGGAAACTTGACCACACTTCTCAGAAACAACCTTGCAGGTCACTAAAGATGGGCACTATAGTCAGGGTTATTTGGGCTGCAAGAAGAGTAAGACATAGCTGACCACTCTTGTCCCTCCTTTGGGCTATGACCTTGATACAGAACCAAATGCTGTACATCTAATTGTTGTCTGTTCACCTGGACAATTGTCTGGTACATCTGGGCAGGCTTTTCCTGCTAGGCTAGGGAATACACTCTTCCCAATTGCACAAAGGCATCGTACAAAAGAGAGGGAGGATTTGTAAGGTATTAGATGAAAGTCTTACACTCAAAGCTGACAGATCTTTGCAAACCATAGCACTTATTGTCAAAAAAAACCAAAACCAAAACCAAACCAACCAAACAAAAAAAAGCACATCTTTTCAATACAAAGTTATAAGGTAAAAAATGGTAAAAAAAATAGACCAAAGAAAAATGATATGCAAAAAATTGCATCAAAACACTCAAGTGTTACTGAATACTTGAGCTAAGCATGTGGCAGTCACCTCCCATTTATACCATGTTGTAAAACCTGAAATAGTGGGCCATGAATGTTCCCCTATGACACTTCTGTGTCTGAAAGGCCCTTCCTCTTGCCCAGTTCTAGTATGACATGGGAGACCTGAACAGTCAGTTCTTCATGCAATAACAAGGTAAAATTTTAAATACAAACAAAAGTTCCAGAAAATTACACTAATCTCTTTTTGACTCATCACAATTTTCCCTTGATAATGTGCTTCGGTTGTAGCAATTACCTGGAAGACATAAAATATGATGGGGAAGGTGGAGGAAAGGAAGCACTTACTGCTAACTATATGCTGGAGAGATAAGGACCAGTCATGATCTGACCTGATACTAATTTCTGTATGAGAATGGGTTTTCAGAAGAAATTAAATGCTAAATACTTGTATATAATTGTAAAAAAAACCTAACCTGTGAAGTCATGAGCTATTAACTAATCACTATACTTCAACTAATGGCAGCATACAGTTGCTAGGTTACCCCTGATAGGATGTGTGCATTGGCTGCCTGAGAATTACTAGAGAAAAGTGATTCCCTACACCACCACCACACCACCAAAACCATCTCTGAGTCAAACTGATTACACAGGAGTTTCTGTTTTGACTGATTTTATAGGAGATAAATGCTGACTACATTGTGTTTAGACAGACAAAATCTGCACGCTGGTTGATAAAATCTAAAAAAATGCAATCACTGAAGTGCATTTGTTGTTTTTTCAATAGGTTCATTTACTCTTGATATCATAAGGCTGCATTCTGGAATCCTGAGTTCTCCGACTGATTTATTTTTACATACTGCATTATATTTCATAAGATGTGAAGAGTCAGATGACTGAAGCTCAATCAATGAGAAACAGATAGCTACTAGCATATATGAGCAGTGTTGCCCTTTTACGATTTAAAAATATTTTTTACTTTCTATTTCACACTATCACAGTTATGTGTTTGATGGAAATATGAAATTAAATTCTATTTGAGCACTTTCTGTTCTTTATTTTGGTTCATTAATTTATTATCAAAAATGAATCCTAGGCCAATTCAGTTTTTGAGTAAATATTATACTGGCTTACTTTTTGTGAATAAAAGAAAAAAAAAACAACAAAAAAACAAAACCCAAGTCTAAAAAAACACTTGGAACTACATGGAAACTGCTGGAAGAAAATAGTAGGTTTGATTTTATTTTTACCCAATTGTCTAGCATTCAGTGCAGTATATACACTCTACAAACTATTTTGGCAAAAATCTTGCTCTCTCTCTAACAATGAGTAATGATATTATTCTTTGGCCTGGAAAATCAGCTCTCCCAAGCAAATTATTTCCACAATCACAGAATGGTAGGGGTTGTTAGAGACCTCTGGAGAGGTCCAACACCTCTAGTCCAACACCTCCACTAAAGCAGGATCACCTAGAACAGATTGCACAGGAACACATCCAGGTGGGTTTTGAAAGTCTCCAGAGGAGACTCCACAACCTCTCTGGGCAGCCTACTCCAGAGCTCTGTCACCATCAAGTTTTTCCTTCTGTTTAGGTGGAACTTCCTGCATCCCAGTTTGTGACCATTGCCCTTTGTCCTATCACTGGGCCTTTTATCCTTTATGTATTTACAAGTATTTGTAAGATCTTCTCTCAGCCTTCTCTAGTATAAACAGACCCAGGTCTCTTAGCCTTTCCTCAAAAGAGAGATGCTCCAGGCCCCTAATCATCTTTGTAGCCCTCTGTTGGACTCCAGCAGTTCCCTGGAGTCCTCAAGTTCTCTCTTGAACTTCCTCAAAAAGCATCAAGATAAATTAAAGGTGTTTAATCTTTCTAAACTTACGATTTTCCCAGTGTCTCTGAGTTGTCTCCTTCTGGATAATCCAGACAACCCATGGGACCTACAACTCTTCAAACACATAAGGTTTCAGGTTGAGTATGGGCACAGCCCAGTCAGCATCTGTCATGTCTGCAGGTTTCTATGGAGACTGCAGCATCTACCTACAGGTATAGATTTGCAACTGGACATTTCCTTCTCAGCACTCAGTCTTCTACCATGAGACTATCATCCCCTAGGAAGAGATGAGCAAGCAGTGAAAGAAAGAACAAAATAAGAGATGACAACACTATATTTTTCTTCTGAGTTAGCTCTGAGGTTAGGGGACACACCAGGGTTTTCTACACTACCAGGAGAGAAACACAGTTGTTTGCACACACTCCAACTGGCATGACTATTTTTGTATCCCAATCACACATCTCCTCTGCTGCCACCAGCCAGGACTCTTTCCATGGCATACATAGCTCACAGCTTGAAGCAACAAACCGCCCAACAACTATATTGAGAAACAGCTTGTTTTGTTTTCTAATTTGGAAAACAAAGAGGCACTGCAGGCTGCACTGACTGGGAAGTCATACATCTTTAACACAAAGTAAAAAGGAAAAGAAGGAAACAACCTTGAGTTGTAGCAGACACACTCTCTCTTTTCTCCTCTTTCTTTTCTGACCAACTTTGTGCCACTTTTTAATACCAACCAAAAAAGAATGAAATCTTAGATTTCAGAATATTAATAGAAGGTAATATGAGGAAACTCATTGTCTGTAAAGAGAGGGCTTCAGTCTACTAGAAGAGACTCTTCCTCTGGTGTGGTCAGCTATGAAACTAGAGTAGACTGCAGAGTGTTCAGTGCATAGGCTGGTGGGTGTCACATGGTTGCCCTGGAAGGTAAGTTAACCGCTGGGCCATCAAGATCCAGCGTAACCTAGAGTAACATGGTCCAGCCTGATAGGTGCTTTCATCTCACCTTATACTCTGTGTCTTTTCCAGGGAAATCCTTACAACAGGAGTTCTTGCAGTTCCATCTCAGGAAATCACCTCAAACTAGTCTTGGGGACACAGAATGCAGGACAGGCCTAATAATGGCCTTGTGTGGCCTCTTAGAAGTGTGCAAGGGCTAGGAAACCTGTTGGACTTTGCACATCTGACTGCTCAAGCTCAGCGTGCTCACACTCCATAAACACAACATCAGTGCTCAGAAAGTCAAGGATGGAGACAGAAGATTGAAATTCACACTTGGGAACCCCTAGAACAGGCTTATTAGACCAACTTGGAGTTCAGTGAACATTATTTGCATGATTCACATCTTCAGACAACACTACAGATTGTGATATCCCAAATTTTCCTGGTTATTTATATGACAGAATCATCTTGACACCTCAGATATAGTGGAGATCCAACTTAATCAGTCAGCTTTTAAATTGAATCCCATTTAGCAATGCAGCCCCAGCCTTTGGCTTTCCTTGTAATCAGTGGTGGGAAATAAAAGGCAATTCCAATCATAGCTGGACTCTGATGATTATAGAGCTCAGCTGACTATGCTCTTATCACAGATGATTCGGTTAAGTGTCTGTACAACTAAGTTAGGGGCAGATAATATTAGCTACTAATAGACTTTTCTAATCAGTGGTCTCGCATCTCACTGGAGCAGGTAATGGCGTGGGGAAGTCTTGGAAACTGTGAGCCTGTCTTTCAAAACTCTGGAAAAAGACAGATCTAGTCTTGTGGACAGAGTGACTGGAAACTGTGTGCCTGCAATTGTCTGCTCCTCCAGAGTCCTGTAGATCAGAGGTGATGCACAACTTCTGTAAAAGAACAGGATTGCACCAAAGAAATAACTTGTATAACATCATTTATCTTCTTATGAAAATGAACTAGCAAACACCTAAGTATTTGCTAACCTGTCAGGTATTTAACATAAGGGAATCCAGTCTGGTGGTTCCCTATACCTGCTATATTATGGTAATTAATAATAAAGGTGTTAGCCATTAGGCATGATGCAAAGAAGAGATCTTGTTCTGAAAACTTTACAGCCTAAATAGGTTGGGTAGGAGTACTGAATGCATAAGTCATTTTACAACAGAGGAATTCTGAGGTTACACCTCTCCTGAACCAGAAAAGCCACAGCTGACACAATATTTCAAAGTCTGCTCTCCTGACTAGTGGTCTGATGAACATTTTAAATTAAGGGCAGGTGCCAATACAGTATATTGTTGTGCCACTACATATAAAAAAGGTGACCACCACCTTCTTTTTCTTGGAGGTTATTTGCATTCCTAATCAGACACAGAATTTGAGTGAGCAAATCTGGGAGTCCCCAGGATAAAGATGAAATTTCAGCAGAAATTGGTTGAAATGTATTAAGTTGCCATATTTTGTTTATTTCCTGAGATTCAATTATGAAAATTGCCAGTCTGCAACTCCAAATTACATGACAACTGTTGAACTTACAGTCTCACAAGGATAATCACCCCAGAGCACAACACACACACCACTTTACTACCATAAATTAATATAAGCTGCCAGTAATAGAAAAGGGCAGAATAAACTCCACACCTCCTTTATTTTTTTACTGGTATAATGAGGATGTCATTCTGTTGTCTCCTGGGTAGGATCTTTTGCCACCTCGGTTGTTATAGGTTTTTTTCTAGACATGTTGGGTACAAATATGGTTTCACTTCACAAAGTGTCTCTGTGTCCTCACCAGTCTATTCATGCTTGTCAGTTCACTATTTCACACACCATTTTCTGCACATTCCCTAATCTTAGTGAAAGATTCATTTCCCCAGCCCATTGCCATCGGCTATTAGTCTGGCACAAAGTGCAAGCTCAAAATGAAAAAAATAAAACAGAGAAAAGACAGTAGACACAGCTACTATTGCTCTGCTTTCTCTTGTTGCAGCTAACAAAATATGCTTAATTGCACCACTGTGTTATTGGTGAGCCAGAGAGCCCAGGTGTTTCTTGTCATGCCCTATGAAGATAACCTATTCCTGAAATATTCTGTATCTGCCCATTAGTGTTACTAAAGTTCACCATGGCAATAGACAGAGGAACATGTCATTGTCTAATGGACAGAAAACAGCAATAACAATATGGTATTAGGCACTGTGGATGTTACTGACCAACGAGGTCACAGACAACACCTGGATCTGCTCCAAGCTCTGCCTGTTGAAACTGAAGGACCAAAGTCTTAAAAATGACGATTCAAAATTTCACACATTATTAAATATTTTTTTTATATGATGGAATCCTAATAAGATCTTAGTTATCCTGACAGACTTTATCATTTTTGCCTACTTGGTATCAGCAAAGTAAAAAGTTGAGCTTGGTTAGAGACGAGACAAAATTACTTTGCATGACAAGAAAAATATGTTTTAAAACATAATGAAATACAGTCAACTTGTTTTTTAGAAAAAAAAATATTGTCATCTTCTGGCTTCTATGGGTGAAAAACTCTTCTGTAGTTTAGAAAAGAATTATTTTCCTTTTAGCATTCAAATGTGCATGCCAATATACTTTGCATATAATTTGCATACCATACTGTATCACAACCACTTTGCCTTTTATTGTAAAATCCAAGATCAGCTCCTAGAATTTCATAGCTAGGATTATTAAAACATTTTCTTAGTTAAGTCTGATGATGAACTTTCATCCAGATGCTTCTGGAATTGCATACCAGTGGGCAGGAAAGGTAAATGGTTCAGGCACTCGACTGGGCTTTGAGTCCACTTCCAAATTTCTCATAGGCTTGTTTTCAAATTTGGACAATTTAATTTAATATCTTTATAACTCAATCTTTCTTTGTAAAATAAGAAAACCGCTATTTTTTGTTCCCTTTCTTTTCTAATCTTGTCTTTTTGAGTGATTATCTGTAGTCATTCAAAGGCACAATTTTTCTATCACTCCATGCGTGGGCAGGTACCCAGTGAGATTCCAATGCTGTCTAGAAAGCATTACTGTAATGCCCCTGTTAATCAAAACTACTCAGTCCTTTTACAATTAAATGACTTATGCAAAGAAATAATGATTTGCAATGGAATTAATTTTTTCATAGATCCATGCAGTTTTAGGGGAACTTTGAAGAGGGATTTTTTTTTCCTGGCAATGCAATGATTTTTGGTTAAAGTTCAGGTGACAGAAAGTTTTGCTAGGTGCACACGTGGTATTTTTGTGAGGAAAATAAGAGTCCACATCCTGATGCTGCCTGTGATACTTTAGTAGTGTGAAGTAGCAGTTCCTTGCAAGCTGACTGGAAAAGAGACTCAGGACCACAGTTGAGGGCCATGAAGCTCCTGAAAACTCTTCCTTACCTGGGGCAAGATCCCAAGGTCATTACTTAATACAAAGTACCCTAAATAGCTAAAATGGGTTGCAGAGGTTAGTGGTGTGAGGACTTGCACTGTATTGGATATATTGCTTACAAGTGGCACTGCATTGCTTTGCTCCAGATACTGCCATGGAATTTATTATATCTTAATGCTTCTCTCATCAATAGATTATCATCCTAATCTCTCTAAAACAAACTCATATTAGCATTTCAGTAGAAGCTACTATAAATGATTCTTTCCCCCCCCCCCAAATATTCATCTATTGTATCCAGTTACTTGTTACATATGTATAATTCCCAGCTCCCTCCAAGAGCAAACAGTTATTATTTACACTAAAATTAACAGCAATGGGTGTAGGAAGGTGAAGTGAATAAAGATGAACTTGGATCAAGTAGTGCTGTCTAACCTCAGCACAGACTGCTGTTCTGCTGCAGAACACGATGAACTTCACAGAGTCATTTTAGTGACTTGGGAAAAGGCAAAGACAAAAAAGGCAGCTCTGATCTAAGCACGACTCTGGTCAAATGGATAACAGTTAAGAGGGCCATTAATACTCTCAGGTATACATCTTGCTAGTTCAGGTAGCAGTAGAAGAATGGGTGATTCTTCTAGGAATAAATGACAGGATTTCCCAGAAAATATCTAACTACATTATCTGGCACCTGCATGTCAGACACCTGTATGCTGCTGAACACCCATCTGCTATATATGCTACATACATTTCTTTTTTCTTTTTTTTTTTTCTTTTTCTTTTTTAAGTTTGGCAAAGGAGTTGATGAGGAAGATAAAATCTCAGAAAAACATTTTGGACAAAGATGCCAGCACAGATTGTACAGTAATAGATATCAGGTCTGCCAATACATGCACACCATACTCTCAAGGCTGTTTATACTTGTCTCTCAAATGATTTATTGCACAAATTACTGGAATTCTGAAATAGTACAAGACATATCTCCATACTTCTATTTGGTATAGATCTGATAATTAAAGGATGCAAGCTTCTCAACATTCAGTATTTGTATTTGTATTTGTAGCTATTCTCTTCTCTTGGTCTGCAAGAATAGCCTTTCTTTCTGAGCAGTCTCTGCTTATCTTTCCTTTCTTCTCTCCCCTGCTACAGGCAATATAGCTGAATGCTGCTGATAGGACTTTTTCCAGTTCCAAACTTAAAAAAGGTACCTTTTGTACAACACTCTGTCCAGGAATTAAACTCTCGATGGTAGTTGGAGTTTTGAAGGGACTGAGTCACACTTTGATTGAGTGTGCACAGCCATCAGTAACTATAGTAAAATTAATAGTGTCCAGAAGCACTCATACTTTGGCTGGGAAGACCTCAGAAAACACAATACCCATCCAAGAAAGGATGTGATAATATATATATATTTATATGTGTGTGTGATAATCTGTAAGATCAGGACCTTAATGATATATTTAATGTTGAAAAAAATGTCATAAAACCCCTAGGAAGTACAAGGAAGGTTATGGGATTATGTATAACTACTGAGTTCAATAATAATAAATAAATAACCTCACTCCCTTTAGGATGGGCTAGATTTTTGTACTAGGGTAGACAAAAAAGTATTAAGAAATACTTTAACAGACAAGGATTTTAACTGAAGATATTAACTAATATAGAAAGCATACTACTCTCACTTTTGAATAAGCTGTAATCCATTTTTTTCACGATATGTTTTTAATGTTTTCTATGTTCTCAGTTGCCTGACTCTTCCATTGTGCTGTTGCACAGCACGCAAAACAGAAGTTTGCTCATCAGGTTTTGCACATGCACGCATAGATACATAGATACACACACAAAACCCTAAAGCAACATACTGCACTTATCTTCTTCCCATTTTTAGATCATACATATTTCATTAAGCTTCATGCAGAGTGTCTTCTGATTTATGGTAATTGTCAACAAAAGCAAAAAATGCTGACAATTTTAACCCAGGAGTACTGAGGATTTAACTGGGATATAATTAAAATGTTTAGGGGGAAAAAAATCCCCACACTACCCTAAGCCACCGGGAGCTTGACCCTTGAGATGTTGTCAATTTTTTATTTTATTTTATTGTGTTTGTTGTCTGTAGAAGCAGATGCCAGCAGCAACATCTGATGCACTGGACACCTCCAGTGTTATCCCAGCATGCTCATGGCCTGGAGGACTTGGAGTGAGACTAATTTCCATATCAAACCCAATTTAGATGAAACATCTTGGTTTTAAAAAAAAAAAAAAAAAAAGCCAGCGCATCAATAGCCCCTTGATTAGATTTTCATCTCCTGAGCAGACAAATATGAATATTTATTACCATGAATGCAGATTCCCCTCTTTCCATTGCTCTGATCTTGAATATTACCCACTGCTAATTTTTATGAAAATTTGGGCAACATAATGTTTTCACATAAACTGACAGTTCTTGAGATAATCCCGTTATTGTTTGGTGGGAAATGACAGTTTCCGCTTATTCATGTGTTAACGAGGGATTAAACATTGTTTTTCATCACTGTAATCTAAGATAGACTGGAAATTAAAATTCGAACATTGTGCATTAGCAGAGCTTTGAGAACCAGAATTTGTTTGCATTCACTTAGTAAAGATCGGTAAATTAACAGTTTAACAATCAAGTGAAATCTGTATCATAAAACCAGAACTGATGTTAGTAAAATGAAGTAATTCCTCTACCTGCTAAAGGTAAAGAGCCAGAGAGAGAAATAATTTGCCAAATGACATCCCTTTGCAGGGGCAAAGTGCACAGTGACCTGTTGTCAGCCGCGATGGTCCTCAGGCATTAATGGACTAGGTCATTTTTCCATGGCACTGAATCATATCCCTTTTGCTTGTTACAGGTTCTAATACTCAAGCACTCTATATGCTCAGATCACACTGAAAAAAAAAAACCCATTCTGTGGTAGATCTACATGTAGTGCTAAAAGCAGTGATACTGACCCAGGAGCTGTTTTCATGTGTGTCCAAAGTGCTGTGCTCATGCCCTCCCCAGGTCCTGGTGTGCCATACAGAGACACATATAATTCTTCACTGAAATGGGTATTTTGCTGGAACTGCAGTAAGTAGGATCAGTAAAGGATCAGTTATCTCCTTGATGCTTGTGCCTAATGCCCAGAAATGTGAATCAGAAACACCCACATACACCAAAGTGAAAACAGAGACCTATCAGTGACATTCACCAGCCATTCCACTGCTGTTTCAAGATTTGAGTTATAAATTCAATCAAGCAGGTTTACAGTGTGATTTAAAATATCCCAACATTTCCCTTTGTTACCAGTCAAAGTGCAAAGAACAAAAATTTTCTTAGTCAAAGCTGCTCAAAATCTGCCTAACTAAATCTTAAAACTATTAGGATAAATTTTGCCAGTTCAAGGGAAAAATAAAATTGAGCTTCAACAAAACTAATGTAATAGGAATACTCATGCTTAAATTCAGCACCTTGTTAAAAATATTCTGTCACTTTATATGTATAGCATATATATTGCATTCTGAATGATGCTGAAGTGATGGACATGTGGCAGCACTACAGTAATGTTGCCTCTAGAGTGTGGAAAATTAGTGATGTACAGGTAAAAAACTGCTCTGGACAGTATGAATGAAAATGTGCTACCAAGCCTTTAGCATTCCCAGAAAGCAGATCAGATCTTAAGCTTTACAGTCTAATACTAAAAAACATACAATAAATAGCATGACAACTCTTGAAACTATAGAGAAGTCACTATCTGCAGCTAAGATTTAATGCTAAGAAAAACAAATGCCTTGATGCCTGTGCAGACCATACTGAAGCTGCCCTTGGTGAATGGACCCTGCCTGGATCTCACTTAGACAAAGACGCAAAACAGCCTAGATTACTAGTTGGTAGAGAACACAGTGTGAGTGACCATGCCATCAATGTAACAGAACAGATGAATGTGGGACCATGACAAGATTTGTGTCATGTTCTTGTTTATTTTTCTAATGCTCACATAACCATAAGGCCCCTGATGCCAAGTACTCATACAGAAAAGTTAGATGTCTCACAGCCTGAATCTTAGCCCAAGACACTCACTGTCCTACACTTACAGGAGAGCAGAGGTCTAAGCAAGTGGCCTTCCATGTTTACCCAGAGGAGAACATTCACTGCCCAGGCACTGACAGAGACAGGGCTGAGGGACCAGGATCTGCAAAATCTTCTTCTTCTCAAATAGTTTAATATGTGTTTGAGATTGCTTGAAATTCACATGTCCCTGCTGTGATCAAGCTCTTGTCTCTGGAGATGGAAGAATCTCCCTTCTCACATATTCTGACTAGGCCTATCACTCAAATTTCAGACAGTGAAACAGAATTTAATCTTAATCTACAGCTTCCCCAGCCAGTTTGCTACACCCCTGAAGACTTTGTTTTCCTTTGAGCCATAATGAACTGGTTGCTGATAGAGGGAGGATGATGAATTTCGTGAATCAGTAAGTTATCAAGTACACAACATCACATTCTATCCTATGGAAAGTTCCTACCTATCTTCTTTATGAATGCATCAAATGCAGGCTGCAAAATCACAGGGTAGATAATCATGTTGATTTTTAAGTAGAGTTGCCCTGCAGTTTGCTTTATGTAGTTGGTACTAGTATCTAAATCTCTTTTCTCTACAGAAATAGTCTCTATAATGGTTTATAAGGGAAACTCTGGCATGATACAGCCTAAAACCAAGACAAATCCTTAAAACAAACATATGCTACTTTTTTAGCAGAACATTGTTAAAAAAGACTAAAAGGAACAATACTGGTAGGATGCATAAGTTCCTGAAGCCACAAGGCAAACCGTATCTTGTTTCATTTTACATGATACCGAATAAAAATTGAATTGATGTAGTTGCCATGGTAACTGCCACATCACTTGGCACTTCTGCTCCTTTAAATCACACAGTGCTACTGTAAAGGAATTCATGAACCAACATGACACTTGAATATTTGTGCTTTTTATACTGTTTCAGGAGAAAAACATATATCAATATACAGATAGTTGTCTCTGAAAATCAGGTTTCTTATATTTATCTTAACATTATAATCTCCTCATTTCCTTGTCGTGCTCCTTAAAAATTTGTAAAGAAGGTGGAGGGCATTGTCACAATCAGAGCACAAGAAAAGAAATTGCTACTGACACCTGATTTCCAAACTGAAGCTGTGCCCTGTCATTCAGATGTCAAAATGCCTCTGCTATGCAATATTCAAATCAAATACAGGGGATAAAAATTGGAACTTTGCCCCTCCACCACCAGAGAGGGTGTGATATGTGACAGAAGACAGTCTCGGTAGCATCCAGCATCTCTTTAACGCTAAATTTATCAGTAGCTTAAAAGAAAAGTCTAACTATATACTTAAAGCTAAGCATATTCTAATGTTTATAGAGTTGGGGCCCTGATTTTTATTGTTTATTATGTTATGTATATAATATGTAGACACAGACAGTATATGACAAAATAAAGTGGTAAAATGACATCCATACTCATGCCGCATATTATTTGGTTTTATTTTGCTGTTTATTAATACTCTGGATGCTATTTATTTGAAAAGCAGCCCTCTAGTGGGCTATGTACCATAATGAATAGTAAATAAATAGAATTAACATTATCTCTAAATATTAGATAAAATGCATTTTGCAAAAACATACAAGATCTTAAATAAATGAGCCATAGAGCTCCATCATTCTCTTTGGAGAAATTTAATGTTCAGTTTAGCTGTATTCCTTAAAGTTCATGTACTACTTCTAAATGCTCCTGACTAACTTCTGGTTAGCATCACTTTACTATACACGTATACTCACAAAATAGTAATAGATATTATTCACTGTCGGTAAAACTCCATAGAAGCAGTATATTACTAGTAGAATTCTATGTAAACTATAATCTATGAACTTTTAAGAATTACATAGTTTTAGAATCTATAATTTTTGTGTTTGAGATAAAGTAACTCTTTCTCATTGTGCCTTCACTAAGAATATTTTTAGAATTGTACTTCTCAAAGTTCCTTATTTAATTATTATTTTTCTTATATATTACATCCCTTAAAGCAAAAAGCCCATCTGTGATCTCACACATGCCTTGCCCATAGCAACGTATGTTGCTCCAAAACACTGTCCTCCTGGAAATCTATGTTCATCTGCTAATCAACACAGCCACAGTGATCAGCAAACCCAACAACAAGATCTGTCTGCAGGATCTCCAATTCAGATCTCACATACCAGGAAATTTATTTTTTTTTCCCTACAAAGATATGGGGTTTGTAGAAAAAATGCTGAAAGCAGGCTCAGGGAAAAAGTCCTCCCTCATGTCCCCAGGTCTGAGAATGTTTACGCTGTAATGTGAGGTTGATTCCCTCTTAGGCACCTGTGCTTGACTTCAGCCCAATTACTTCTGGTAAAGGAGGGTGGGTTTCAATGGAATCTGAAAATCTTGCCTGTGACTTGGACTAAAACTTTATTTTAACATGGTAATGTTTTAACTAAAACATTGACTAAATTTATGCAGGCACAGCTGCTGTTCCTGCTCTGTGGTCAGCATCAGAGATACCTTATCTGAGTGACCTTGGGTACAGCACCCCTTCCTATCTCAGAGTTCTCTGGGCACAATATCTGTTCCAGATCAGGAGTGCTTGCTGATTGTCAAGATGTCACTTTAAGAAAGACAGATGGAGTAGATTCCAGGATAATTTTCTGTTTCCAAGCCAAAACCCAACCCTTAGAACTCTACCTAATAGTTGAGAAGATCAGAAAAAAAAGCTGACATCTTAATCTTCAGCAATTGCAAATGATTTGTAAAGTTCTGCACTCACTCAAATTTTTTATGGGTTTCTGGTAACATTCTTTGTAAAATCTAGAAGCTCAGACATTAATGATAAAATCTGGTAACACTAATGAAGATAATAAGTTAGAAATCTGACTCCTGCCTCAAAGAGGCTTGCACATCACAGGAAAGTCTGTCTTAGCATGTTCTCTAGCTTCACTAGAATTTTTAAATGGACTTCTTTATTGCAGTAGCATCACTTTATGCAATATTGACATAATTCTATACCTATCAAAGTATCACTAGATGGGAATATCCTGAAACATCCCAAAATATCATTGCTTTATTTTAGAACATCTAGACAATGTTCTATAAAGTGTCAATGTGATATATATTTTGGGTTATTTCCACTTGGTTTAGAAAGTGATTCAAATTCTTACATCTACCATATGAGAACCATGATTCAAATCTCACAAAGTTACATTTCCAGTGATCAGTATTTTATGCAACTTTACTGGGAAACTGAAACAGTTAATTTAAAATAACCTTTTTCAGAGTGGGTGTTGTTTTACAAGACAGAAACAGTGTCATTCCCTCAGTTTGCTTTAGGACTTGATTCAGATAATTTATTATTCAAATCACAGACTCTTATTTCCAAAAACTGACTTGAATCATTACACTTTCTTGAGCCATTGAAGAGCCTGGTTTGTTATTCTGAAATTGCTGTTGCCAACAAATTTCAGCCAAAGGATAGATGTTTATTATTCCATGCCATAGTAACTGCATTTGAACCATTATTTGACATTTTATTAAACTGGAGCTGGACTTGAATCAGACAAGCTCTGGTCACAGACAAGCTCAGCATGGAACTGAACTGAAAAATAATGCACTTCTGTAACAACTCAAAAGTGCTTATGTGAAGAAAAAGAAGTTATGTTAAAGGAAGTGGCAGGAATTTCAGGTTATTCACTAACCTCTGTGTGTCGCTGTGGTTCATGCTGCCTGCTGAGAAACCCTGGGCAGGAGAGCAGCTCCTGGGTGCAAGTCCAGCTGGACTCACATTTGAGTGGGACTCCCATCATATGAGTTCAAATGCTGTCCCCAAGATCTTGCAGGGGTGCTCAGCCAGGCTGAGCAACAAGTATAACTCTTATTTCTGCAAAATGCAATGGTCCACACTAAGGTGGATGTGTTGGGAATGTACCAGTAAGGGTCTGCTGTTCCACAGTGATCTGAAAGAAGCTCTGCTTAGTCACAGTATCATCCAAACCTTCCAATGAAATCTACAGAACTTTAAGTCAACAACCTGACACACAAGCATCTTCTGATGTTGCAGTTTAGGAACTCATTTTCAATCCTGCTAAAGCAGAACCTCCCCTAAATTGACACAGTGCAGCTAACCTCAGCTCTATCCAAAGTACTCACTAGAGCTGTGGAAATCTTTTACATGGCACAAAGATGATGAACTGCATTGTAGTTGTGGTAGACATCACACCTGTGTTGTTACTGACTACATAGCACATGTTTATGCAGTGATACAAAAGCAATTCATCAGCCCTCCCCAGACTTGACTGAGTGGCTCGGTACGCTTGGTGTGAATTTTATAATCTGATGTTGCTTTTGAAATGCTTTGCTTCAGACAGAGAGAGAAAGAGCCAGATTGAGGAGCTATGAGAGGCATTTCACTTCTCCACAGAGAGAGACAGTTTCCTGTCTCTCCCTGAACCCAAGGCCCGGGTAGTCACTGTTGTCTACACATTTCTTGCTGAGGCACAAATCCTATCATTGATCAACACCTAAAACAGATTCCACTGCCCAGAGTAACACATGAATTAGTGCTGAGCTTAGAACCGTTCCTGCATTTGTTTGTAAAGCTGCTCATATTTCCATCTCAGCTATGTCTCTTGAGCTATTTCAGATAAGAACCTTGACATATAAAATCAAACTGCAAATCCATTAACTTTGTCACTAATCTGACCTAGTGTCCAAACAAAAAGACCACTTCTTATTCTGAGACTAAGGAAATTTTTCTAAGTACTTTTGATTTCATAGGAACATAAAATCATAGAATGGCTTGAGTTGGAAGGAACCTTTAAAATCATCTAGTTCCTACTCCCCTGCCACAGGCAGGGGCACCTCCCACTAAACCAGGTTGATTTGAGAATTTTGATTTACAGTTACTATTACATATAATTCCATTCCTACATTTTGAAGAAAAATAAATCCTTACTCAACACATGCTCCTTCATTATGTTAAAATATGTACTTTCTATTATTTAATGCTGTTAAACACCAAGTCAATCAAAAACAAATGCAAAACTGGATTAACATAGTAAGATTTAACCTGAAATAAACCAATTCTGATACCTTCTCTACGAAGAAACAAAGCTTGGTTACTCACTCCATTATTTTTCATGTAAGTGTGACTTCAGAAATTTGTTATGTACACAATCATATCTGAAAACCCTTAAAAAGGGCAATGTACGCAGCTGGGACAATTCACATCCAACAAAATATGTAAGCAGCTGAATAAATGTTCTTCTATCAACATAATGTTCCAAACCACTTGGTTCTTTCACTGCTGATTACCACATCTCAGATGTAACCTGCAAATTTTTAGGCTGAAATATCTGCCTTCCTTCAAATAATTCATTTCCACTTTTTGCCTTCTAAAAATACATATTTGGTGGAGTGTAAAGCAAAATCTTCTGTCAAAGTATTATTAAACCAATCATTACCATAAGTTTCTTTAAAAGCTGTGATAGCCTAAAAATGTGGGAGGTGAGGTCTGCAGTAACTTTTACTAAATGAAGCAACAGAAACAGATTGGGGACATCTCTGGCCATTTGGACAGAACTTGCTCATTTTTTCCAATTCTATTAGCTGGTCCTAAAAAAACACTAGGAAGTCCTCAAAGCTGTATCTCCAGCACATCCTTAGGCTACCTTGGTTACAACAACCCTATTACTACAGTGCAGATTGATGACACATTTAACAGGTGACATTCAGTGACTAGAATTGGATAAAAGACATGAGCACAAGGACTCCAGTGGGCAAAATGTTAGTGACTATGGCTTTCCTGACCTGTGCTACAGTCCTGGTTCTCCTGTCATTTAGCAGAGACAGGGATTGTGGAGAGCACAAATGCAAGATTCACTTGGATTCAAGTCAGGACACAACCTGGGAGCACAACCACACTCCGGGATGCACTTTCCAGCTCTTGAACTTACGTACCCTTAAGAACTTTAACTAATTAAATCAGCTTCACTTAAGGACAGATGATGGCTTTCATTTTCTGATGATTTTATCTATGTTTGTTTCCAAGTTCTAATTCTTACATTTTCGATACTGAGCATCGCAGCATGTCTCAGTGCAGGTACCTCTTCGGGACCAAGTCTTTTAAATGTGAAAAAAGATACACAAAGAACTTCAGAAATCCTGGCAAGATAAGTTCTTAGGCATGAACAGATAAAAAAATTAGAAATATAAAAAAGTAGATGCAGAAAAAAGAAAAATTCCTTCAGTATATTACAAGTGAGTTATTCATTATTCTTAATACTGAGTATAATGTAATCACAAGAAAAAGGCATTTGTCTAGTCCTGTGAGCATTCACCACTAGCAAAATTACTTAAATGAAAAGGGGGAAAAAAAAAAAAGAAGATAACTGTGTACACAAAATTAGCACAAGAATTAGCAATCAACTGTAGTTCATATAAGGTTCTTAGCAGATAGCATCATCTTTATTAATAAATGATAAACTTAGTGGAGCTTTTGCTTAGTGATATCACCATAATAACAGACACATGTTTTATGTATGTTTCAAGTTACATCCAAAATAAGCAAGCCATTCACTGTCAGATTCTGTCAAACATCTGAGGACTCTTTACCCCAAATTTAAACTTTCATTGATCTAGATGAGATAGCACTCTCTGAAAGCCAAGGGAAATAAGATGACTTCAGTTGCCATGCTCATCTTTGGGGATTTTGTTCCTGTGATACAACAAAGCAAAAACCTGCATTTCTTAAAGCTGGCTTCACTTTTCTCATAAGGATGGTATTTTTTTTCTCTGTGGGATACAGTGCTATTTGTGCAGCAGATTGTATTTTGACAGATGCAACTGTGCCATAAAAAGGCCCTTAGCACTATCAAACTGGTAGTTCACAAGCATTCATGAGCTCCAGGATTTCTTAAAAAACCACCAACAATTAAAATGTTTTTGAGAGATTAAAATGCCCCAAAGCCACTTACCTCCCCTACACCAGTCTGCAGAATTTTCAGTCCAGTTGTTTTTTCAAGCTTCTCTTTGTTTGTGGCTGTAAGGAAAATTAAGCTTGAATGAGTTACAGGAAAGCTGGAATATGCATGATTTTGTAGCATTAACAGTATAACCAACCTTCTTTCCCCCATCAATAAATTAATGACAATTCCTACCTATGTTATCTATAGAATATCTTTCCTTGATGGTATCTGTTAGTCAGCTTTTTGAATGCATAGGCATGCCATTGTTTATTATGTGAAAAAAAAAAAAAAAAAGCCAAACTAATTCTAGTTCCTTTTATACACAGTATCACAAACTTTTAACAAATATACATAATCTGTTTGGAAAGTTGTGTGAGTTCAATGGAAACTCCCGTGCAGTGAAGAACAGTGCATTACCTCACCATTGCAACATCACTGTCACTATGTAGGACATTTCACAACAAACACAAACTTTTATCTAGCAGGTAAGATAAATAGTTTATTTTACACCATTAGGCAGTAATGCCCTATTTTTTTTTTTTTTCCTATTTATTAGCTTCCATATCAGTAAAAGCATTTGGAACAAAAATAAAGTAATCCACCATAGAACAGTTAACTGAAAAATAGAGGTAGTAGTCACTAAGACTACATCTATACTTGCAACTGAAACATGCCCAGGGCATGAACTTGAGCACTGTCTGACCATTGTCCATACTTTTAAATCATTACTATGGTCTTCATGTGGTTTTGGCCTTTGGCCACCAGTATTCTAACAAAACAATGCCCAACCACAGTTTTGAGGACAGCATAAGGATGAGACAGTTCATTCTGGTTTGGCTGGGAGGACTTTAACATTCTAGATGCATACTGTGACAGCTGGACTCATAGCCAAAACTCAGGCACCCGGCTTGATTTATTTGTGAGCAGAAATGAAGCCTTGCAGCCTTGTTAAACTCGCCTCCCTTTAGCCATCTAGTCACTGTGTAATCCAAGTGAGTCATCTGGGTTCTCTCGGCAGTCAGCGGAAAGGGATGGACATTTAATGCCATGAGTCATTCCGCATCTCTTACACACATCTGCAGGCATCCATCTCTCTCCTTTGATTACGGAGACAATTTGGATAGACTGAGCTTCTCAATTTAAGTTGCCTAAAGGAAAAAATCCTCCCGGATAGGAGAAGAATTGTGCTAGAACATATTGTACACTGTAAACTTACACTGAAATACTGAAATGAATGCATATCATTTTCTTTCATTTGTGAAAAAAAAATTTTTTTTTTAATTGTTACCTTTGAAAACATATGCAAACCAGTTCAGATTACAGCAGACAATTCTCGGAAGCAATATTATTGTGAACTGATACTGCATTTGGTTTGTCCAAAGTGCAACACAAATGACTTATTTATTTCAGAGGCAAGTCGTATCATTAGGGCTCAGTGTCACCTCAGATATCCAAAATGTGGAATGATTTTGATATGAGTTTCTATGTGCAAAGACTCAAGAAGTGAAACCTCAAGAAATTCTAATACAGAGAAACTTTTCTTACTGCCTTCAGCAAGAGATAAATATTGCCCATATTTCAAATGGAGAGGAAAACTGTCCACCTCACAGACCTTTATTTTTGCTTCTTTTTTATATGCTACAGATTAAGCATATGGGAACATGGAGTCCCAGGCTAAGAAAGATGGATGACAGCCTGAAACCAGCATACAAAACTCACATACTTAATACTTATGCCATACTTTACACATTCACAAACACCGTTATTCCACCCAGAGTCACAGACACCAAAGGAGAGTTGTTTAGATCATGCAGCTTGAAACTGCACTTTTACTGTGTTGTATATGGCATACAGTATGATTTTTCAAAAAACCAAGTAAAACTTTGATAAGAAACTTGATTTTCAGCCCAGAGATAGATTCTGAACTATGTTGCTTCACTGGTGGCTGATGACCCACCATGTGACATAATAAAATTCTCCCTCTTGGATGTGCCATTTTGTGGAAAAGGTGTGTCATGCTACCACACTGGATGCCTCATAGCCAGATATTAAAGTGTGATCCCTACCAAACACAAAAAAGTAAATTTATAAAAACATAAAGATCCACAGCATTCTTCAAAGAAACTGAGTTGCCCAACAAAGGATTCTTTGGTAGCTCAGGATAAAGAAAACTGCACACAAGAGTGGCTGCAAAATAAATGGGGGAGCAACAAGGTTTAACTTTCAGTGTGTCATTTCCTACCACAAGAACAGTTTAAAAAAGTGATGGGACTGCTGAATTGCTGAATTTTATGATTGTTATTACATATTTGACCTCCTTTTCATAG
Source organism: Corythornis vintsioides (assembly GCA_025447755.1). Lineage (NCBI taxonomy): Eukaryota > Metazoa > Chordata > Aves > Coraciiformes > Alcedinidae > Corythornis > Corythornis vintsioides. Next base: position 8,612 of record JAOEGS010014908.1, on the reverse strand, counting down.
ATTTCCTGCAGATATTAATTATTGAAGATTTGATATTAAAAACAACAAAAAAAGTTTATTTAACCTCCCCTTTTCCCCCTTGATATTGGCTAAAACACAAAGGACAGCTCTGACAGTCATGTTAACAAACCTTCACAAAATTAGTATGTGCTATTGGTTAAAGCATAACCTGAAAATGGTCAAGCTCAGGCTCTGCCAGACTGTGGAAAGAGACACAGCAGACAATCTCAGACATGTTCACGTCAGGCGTGTAGAGAAGCATATTTTAGCTAACCTTGAACTCCACAGGCAGTTCAGGAAGGTCAAGAAATTCTGTCAAAAACAGTGCTGCTGAAGCTCAAGCATCAAATACACATCAAGCAACTACTTAAAGATGTTGAACAGTAAATACTATCACTTAACATTTCTATGCATAAATAAAATTGAGAATTTAAGACCTTAAAACATCACTGATAGACCATAGATAGATAAGGAAGAAGCAACAGGAAAATAAACACAGATATTAAGAACAAGCTACTGATCCTTTTAAATAATTTAAAAAGTATTTTAGTGTACTACCTGCTTGCTTTTATTCCAGCAGAAACCTACAGCAGATTATGCTTCTGTTGTAAAGTTTATGAAGAGAAATTATAATTCTGGGTAACATGGTATATTGCATATTCCATCAAATTTGATTTTTATGGCCACAGTTTAAAGTCCTAAAATATTACTGGAGAACTGACAAACTCATCAGCAAAGCATAATAAAAACAGCTATTTGAGGAAAAAAACCAACCCCAACCCAGTTAGCAACTTATAAATCCTTTTTTTTAATCTTCCACTGAAACAAAAAGGGCTTCCAAACATACAAAAAAAAGAAGCCTTTAAATTACATTCACTAGATGAAGGATATGCAAATTACCTGAAGAAGCGGAGCCCTGTAATGTTCTCAAAATTCTGCAATAGCCTATTTAATTAGTATTTTAATTTATCAGAATAATTCTTTGCACTTGACAATTTATGCAGTATTCCATATAATTAAGCACGTAGCTACAGTGGAATAATTTTGCCTACTCTCTGTATACCAGTTATTTTAACCTGAAAGAATCTGTGGAAGTCTCTTCTGTGATCTAAATTACAATGGGGACAACTTAATGGCTTTGCTCTATTAGAGAGCACGGTGAGGGTGTTACTGCAGGTTTAAGGATAGGGATTGCCACTGTTCATAGTCTTCACTAACCTGAGGGATGTCTGATGTGTTTTCTGAGGGCTAACATTTATTTCCTTTAGCAAGTTGCAAAATCTGTCAGTGGCATGGTCGGGAATTTGAGTGTCTAGTTTTGTAGTTGGCAGGTTTAACCTTACGAGTCCACTGGTTATTATGAAAAGTAACTTATACAGGGCTCTGAGCAGACCTCCAGTCTCATTCTAGCACTTCTGGAAGAAGGAAGTTCTGAGAAATGAGTGGTTTATAAAGGTTTGCTATAAAGCAGGTTCCCAAGCACAACTGTATCCTCCCGCTAACTCATGGGAGTGCACACTGGCAAAAGTGAGACAAGGGAAGAGTTTCTGCAGGAGGCTTCCTCAGCCTGTTTCTGTGCTGTGCTGATGCAGGATTCACCTGCTCCAGAGAAGAAACCATCCTTAAACATGAAAAGTATTTGTGGGAAGATGTTGTCACAAGGAAACATGAGCATTCAAAATGTTCCACCTTGAAACAAAAGTTACTAACTCAAGTGGCCAGATAGAGGTAGAAGAACTGTCCCTTTACTAAATTATACAATTAATTTAGTGAGGGCCAAGTACACAGGATGTGGCAAAAAGTGTTTTGTCTTCCAGTCTCTAGTGGGTGATGGCATGAGAGAGTTGCTTCATGTTTAATTTCTAGTTAACTGGCAGTCAGGCCTGGAATGAAAATGGTTGCAGAAAAGTCAAAGTTACAGAGCTGTACAAGTGACAACCTGCTAACTATTATGTCATATCCAATTTTTCAAATTATTTTAATTAGATATTGTTTCACTCTCACATGCATTAATTTAATTTCTGGTATCAGCATTTCAGCTTTCAATCTGTTTAGATGTAGTACACCTTGCTTCCTGCAGTAATTTAAAATGTTGTTTGCATCTCCAGCAATTTTGAGGGCACACATCCTTTAGAACCTACTCCAGGCTATAAAATCAGCATGTAGAAATTCAGGCCATGCTCACCACTCCCAGTGCACTTTTGCATTCTCACAGTTTTTGGTGCAAGACAGACAAACCACCATGAACACAATCAAGGAATTTTCCAACTCTGTTTCCCTTTAATTCTATTAAAAAAAATACAGATAAAATCCATTTGTCAGGCAACTAGCAGCAATGCATGTTGCCATAAGAGAAAAATTGGCCCATACTTGAGTAGCTGGCAAGAGCTGGATGTTTTTTTAAACTCATTCACTAAAACAACATCACTTTCCCCTCTCTAAACCATCTACCTCCCACGTGCCTAATGTCTCATGGTCAGATAATATTCAAGGATAGAGCAGCAAAGATCTGATACATCAGGACCTTGCACAGCTGTCTGCTTGCATGGATTAGGTATGTGTTTTAGACATATTCTTTCTGCCTGACTGCTTGCATTGATTTCTTTTTACTTATTTAATAAATAACTGTTCAATTGTATGTTTTCCCTTAACTGTTCTTTAAAACAAGCACACAGTTATTCTAAAATGGGATATTTAAATGGTAGTAAAGGAGTTTAGGATTTATCAAGCAACATTTTTGTATTTCTCTGGAGTTTTTTTTTGTTAATGGTAGTATCCAGCTCTATTAACTTTTCTGTCTCAGCTAAGAAATCAGTCAAGTCTCCCTCAGTAGTCAAGACAAGTAAACAGGCATCACCAGAGACTGACTTATCCCACTCTGAGATAGGTGTCATTTATTCATCACATATAAATATATACCTGGAAAGACCTCTTGGGTCAACCAATCCATTTTTTTTTCCACAGGCATGCCTGTGTAAGAAACATATGTAAACAAGCTCCAAACTACTTCAGCAGTAATAGTCCTATAGATAATGCCATAGCTACAGGGAGAATTTTCAAGGTGTGCTGTAAATGTGATGGTTTTGTTCTTGAAGTATGACTAAACCAGTTTATATGAATTATAACTGTTAAAAAATCTATACCTACTCAAAACAGTTTCTTGCAGAGCTACAGAAACCTGTTATCAAAAATATTCCCCTAAATAATACAAGGAAGTTGATATCTGTCAAAAGAAGAATTTTGAGTGTCAACAATAAAAATAACCATGCTTTAGCTATGTATGTTTGAAAAAATACAGAATATATTTCAATGAAATCTTAACAGTGACAATCTTAAATACTTATTGACCATTTAACAGTGACAATTCAATGCTGCACATTGCTCGGTGGAGCACAGCGTATGTATGTGTAATGATTTGCTTGTATAGTTAAAACACTTCTCCATTATTTATAGCTAAAGGTGTACCAATTCAGGCTGTTAGCAGAAAATTAAAATGAAGAAGTGTCATTCCACCTTTCACATCAAAATTTGTTCACATAAATTTTCTTTGACAAGTTTGAGCTCTGCACAGGAAATTCAGCTAAAACAACCAGCAGTATGTTGAGCTGAAGCTACAGAAGAACATGTTCAAGTAGACAAAAGTGGCATGAGTATCAGTGCAAGCACAGACAATTATTCCCAACAAGCTTCTTTCTGGGCTGATTGCTAATGTCTAGGTCAACTTTTAATTGTACTTTTTGAAGTCCCAGTTAGATTAATCCTAAAGTTCACCAACATATGTTCAATCTTAACAGTTAAAAATTAGAAGGGAAGGTTCATCATCTCAGGGGATGGGCGGGTAAGAAGGACCACCTCAGCCTGTAATGCAGGGATGTCTTTACCTCCTCACCTTTTTACATTCTACCTTACTCTAGAAAGTAACACTCCATGAAATGAGCTTAAGGCACAGCTTCTTCCCCTTTTAATAGTTGGTTTGATTTTTTTTTTTTAATATCATTATAAAAAGAACAGTTCTTTTGCCTACTTTTATTTATAGCCAAGAATGCAACAGATAGCTTTAATTTTCTTGTGAATACAATACTACCAAAAAAATCAAACAGATAATAGCAGTTAGTCAGCTTTTCAAGGGTATTCTAGTATTGCATCCACTTTTTGCTTCTTTCTGAATATTCTCTCCTTCCATACACTTCATCTTGATCTCTCAGGATATCCATTGCATCTCCTTTTACTGCTTTATTTTTAAATAAGAACCATCCTCCTCTTTAAAGATACAAACTTTCACATAAGATCCATTCCTTGTCCTTTTAATGATTTAGAAAGAGTAGAAAGTCCATCTCCACCTAATAAGCACAAAAATATTTACCTACCCATTGTTCAGGAATAGTATAATCTAAAATATCTTTTTCTCCCCTGTTCTTGCTTTTCTAGTAATATTAACTAGGGTGTTGACTTATAAGCAGAAAAAAACATAGAAGTGATCCAAAAGTTGCTAGTTATGGTTGTAGATTTTTAGAAGTTCAGTAAACACAGTTATTTGGAATTTAACTGACCTTACATGGTTTCTTTAGAATAGATGATGTGTTACTGTGGTGAGGGGAAGGACTATATCTCTCCAGAAGCCTACCAGCTGTTTTTTCTACAGCTTCTATTATTTTTTTATCATAAACCAAACCCAATGGCTAAGGAAAAGAAAACCAAAAACAGTCATTGCACTTTTAAAGAAGCAATCCACTCCTGAGCAGCACCCTGGAAAGTACACTGACCTCCTTTGATATTGTAACATATAATATTAAAAAAATACACATATTGACCTCTAATTATTAATCTTCATCTTTCTTATGCTGTGCTGTTTTAGTATTCTTCTGCTTGCACCACTTTGAGTCTTCTGATATCAACTGCCTGAGATGTATAAGTTACATTTACGCTTATTTTCAATCTGTCAGAACCTTCAGATGGCCACTGCAGTGATTGCTGTGGTGTGTGAAAAATCTAAAGGGGCACTACGACTAATTCTCAGCATGTCAAACTGTTGTTATTTTTAATAAATACACATTCAAGAACTGCATTTTTTTTTTCAGTCATTTCCTCAGTTAATAAAACAGTACCCTGTAGGTTCATTTCTTTAATGATCCAAAACACAACTTCAAGCCATGTTATTTGTTATTCATCTACAACTACACTTAATGTCATCCTTGTGGCACAAATGTAACAAGACTGAGTTGGGAAAACATTAGCAATATTTCAAGTGACTGGCTCACTAAATCATGAATAACACAGTTAATGCACAAGGTCATTCACTAACAAAATCTATTTGCTGTGCCTCAGAATGAAATGAAAATATTTATTACCAGGGATGCCACTGGTAACAGGAGTCACAATAAAGCTTTCAGGTGAGAGTGAATAGGGACAATGATAACTTGCCCATCGTTTCTCACAATAAGTTTTCATAATTCTACCTTAATGAAAACTTTGAAGACTGTTTTTCTACCTTTAAAATAATCTATTTAAGATCAGAAATAAAATGGAAGAATCAATGAAGCCTGCTTATACTTCAGAAATATAGGCCAAATATTTTTTAATGAATATAAACTTTAATCATATAAACAAACAAACAAACAGAAATTTATCCTTGCTTGGATGAAGTGCAGAATAAGAAAAAGAAATGCTTGTCTACAGAAATTATGAGATCCTAAATGCATTTACAGAATTAGCATCTGCTTATGTGTGTGCAGGTATGCACCTTTGATGGGAATGAGAAGGATTTAACATGATTTAATGGTGTGTGAAGAACAGCTATGTTTTTAGATCCTGGGGATACTCAGAATATTATGATTATTGCTACATCACCTACAAATTCTTCACATGGCCAGAATACCAAAGCACCATCCATCCACACAAGATTCTCTCATTTTTTGGCACAGGAAGTGATGTGATCAGCTAAGTTTTATGAATCCTTTGAAAGCTGCAGCACTTTCACCCTTTCATGGTTTAAAGAAGCAGAAGAGACTCACTGGCAGGGTTTAAAACAAGAGAAATGGCAGGAAAGGGCACTCTGATCAGCTCTCCCAGAAGTGCTGGAAGCAAAGGAAGAGCTCTCCTTTCCTGTAATTGGTGTGATGGAGAGGTGTCTCTTTTGCAGTAGGATTATCCAGTACTTACTGGCATGAGTTTCTGCTGGCATCATCTCTCCTCTAACAATGTATGAAAACAAGATTTTAGGACATTCCTACAAAGTGTAATAAAGGGTGCCTAAACTATCCCTGTCCCTGTGGTGCCAGTTCAATCCAAGTGGATTATAAATCAGATTATAAATCACTCATTCATAAGACAAAATGCTCTTCTGTATCTCAGATATATGCACTTTGGGGAAGAATCCTACATTCAGAAAGCAAAGCATTTCTATCATGCTGGATTTACGTAAAGAAATAATAAGCAGAAATATTAACACCAAAGAAGGTGGATGAATTGACATAATGTGGGGCTGTGGGCGACTACCACCTATCGGGAGCAAACCCTGCTGGTAAGTTTACTGTCCATCAGAAGAATGCCATCTATGCACTCTTTTGAGTACCCTCTTAAGCTTTTTCCTTTTTTTTTTTTAGTTGTTTTTTGTTTGTTTGTTGTTTTGTTTTTTTAATGCATCATTAGCCAAAAAAAAAAATCTGCTTTTTAAACTATTTGAGTTTAGCTGGTAAATTTTACTGTCATGGTTTAGAGATTGATCACAGGAGCAGTTCCACCAGCATACACAAGACAGCAGTAACCTCTGTCAAGGGTAAGAGAACCTCTTTCGTTGGCACTGATGCATTCAAAAGAGGACATTGGCCCAGAGCCTTTATGAGACTGTCAGACTTGTATGGATTATGCAATTTAACGCATAGAAATCATTACTGCATACAATTTACGATAAATGTAAATGAAATGCCTATCCGCTTTATGCATACATGGCCATGGGTCACTACTGGAGTGCCAGCAATTTCAAGCAATTTCTGCATGCTATTTTCTGCAAAAATTAGCACAATAGCTTCCTTATGGGGTGAAAATCTATAGGAGAGTTAAAAGCTTGCTGAAATGTTTTCTGACTTCTGACTGCTCCATTTGGCAGGCAGACTTCTTCCTACCTAGGCAGGCTGTAAAACACACCTGAGGGTGTGCATGAAACAGCCTTGCAGGGTTCTCCCCTCCCTGACAGTGTGGCTGTAGCATGGGTTCATTTCCAGAGCTTCCCCTTAATGCAAATATGTGGAAACCAGCCTTAAAAGAAGTAGTTGCTACTGAAGAAGAAAGGTGGCTATTACAAGGGCAGTACAGATAATGACTTCCTCGGGAAAGAATTTTGTGACAAAGTGGTTTGTGTATTTCCTGACCCCCTTGCTTTTGTAGACTGCTGGATCCGTGACTGATTTCTAAAGGAGAGGATGCTGGCATAAAAGCATTGTAAAATTCCTTCATATATATATATATATGTATATATATACACATATAAATATATATATTCCTTTATATATATATATAAAATACGCAAGAGCCCTTTACTTTATAAATATCTACAATAAACTACACATACACACATAACATGCATGCCTCAATATAAGATACATACATATAGCTTATTCCACCCACCACTCTTCAAAAATGAATACAGAACAGTAGTCTAAACATAAATTAAGTATGAGGTATACATCTCCGCCAATCAAGATTAATGTATATTATTATCCCTTGACCCTTTCTTAATGTTCCATTTTACCATGTTTCTAAAATATTTATACCATACAGGGTGTTAAATTATAGCAATTAAGACCATAGTATGGTTTTATTAATATTTCATCAAGAATGTTTCATAATTTGAATTTCCCTGGTGCCCTCCTGTTTCTTTGCTGTACACTGTGAGGATGGAGGGCATTTCTGTCTTCTTCTCTGCCTTTACAGAACTTTACCAGCATTTTGCTTTATTTAGCTAGACGTAATGCTTTGCAGCTACTGGTTTTTTATATGGCAAGTGACTCAGGTAATAGTTTCAGGTTCTTTATGTCCAGTTCTGTGTCTCCAGCATAACAAGGACATAAGCAAATCAGAGACAGGCCACCAAAAGGACTGGAGCATGAATTCTAAGAGAGGCTGAGGTAAAATTGCTACAAAGGAAATTCTAATTGGATAGAAGGAAAAAACTGTTTTCCTAGTAAGCATGTCACAGTTGAGCATTGTGACAAGCTGCCCTGAGAGGTTGCAGAATCATCATTCATTGAGATTTCCACAATTTGAGTGGAGCAGGGTCTCAAGAACCCAAATTTCAGATTTGGCACTGCTCTACACTGGTTGTAGGACCCAATGATTTCTAGAGAGCACTTCCAACTTAAATTTTTCTATCATTAGAAGGAGATATATCATCTCTTGTAAAGATTACAATCTTCACAAGAGACTGTGTAAGTCCATTCTAATATTTCTGAAATAGTGATTAACTCTTCCTTGCACTAGGTATTGCATGTTTTTATGAGGAAAGGCTGCTGTCCTCAAGAGCACCATCATCTCAGGACAAGAGGCAATGGGTGCAAACTGGAGCACAAGAGGTTTAGGGTAAACACAAGAAAGAATTTTTTCTCAGTGAGGGTGAC